>JAZKJV010000167.1:1800000-1951969 GCA_037367405.1 Ottelia alismoides
TTTTAGCATTTCTTCAAGTTTTCTCATGTAATCAAATGGTGGGAAGACCTATTTTTACGGAAGTAGAGAGAAAGGTGACACGTATCAAGTATGAGATAATCACCAAGTTGACAATATATCCAAAAAAGATGTGCCGATTGACAATATATCCAAAAAAGTTGACAATATGAGACAATCACCAAGTTGACAATATATCCAAAAAATACTGTGAATCTGTATTGATGATGCAATGTATCGTCGAATATTTTTTATATGTGCCGATTACGATTTTTCTCATGTAGTGCATGTATATTTATTGAAGTTTTGTTATTACGAATCATATAATATGAAGTTTTTATGGTAAATATTTTTTTCTGATTAAATATGAGGCAATTAAAAGTATACATGCACACCCATCTAACATGAAGCGTTTTTCTTAGATCTTTAGCTCTACTTAGATACATAAACTTCAGTGGTAATGTTATTCATAGATATTTTTTATTTTTAAATTAAAAATTAGAAAACCGCTTAGAACCACATATACCCCGCTTATGCCCCCGCATACCGCTTAATCAGTATTCGGTGACCAGTCCGAACGCATACGCATGCTGCTTTCTTGAACCTTGATACGCGCCTTTGCACATTGGGGTAAGGAGGAAGTTGGAGGCGATTACAGGACGTCTTTTCTAGACCTCTTCTGGGAAGGCATAGGGATGTCTTTGGTGGTGTAGCAGACCCTGATACTTATGAAGGAGGATAGTGGCTTAGGGATTTTGAGTTCGGAGGTAATCGATAGTGCATTATTGACAAAGTGGGTGACCTACATCTGGAGTGGAGGGTCTGATTTGGTATATCGGAGGATAAACTCGATTTGCGGGGTTTCAATAGAACCCTCTATGTAGGTAGTTGTATCTATGCTTTCCAACTTCTTGAAGGATGTTTACTCAATCGTCACTTACGTAGTTCCACTTATAAGAGTTGTTCTACATGATGTCTCTGGTTTCTATTTTTGAAATGACGATTGTACAAGGCATGTGTGATGCTTATGGTTCTTATCCCTTACATCTTTGCTTTGGCATTCAACACTAGTTGAGCAATAAGGAGGGAAGTAGCTAGCTTCCTCTATTTTGTAATAACATGTCGAATCAACGCATTGCAGAGTTTCTGCATCTCTTAGAGACATGCATTCTAAGACAGCCTTTTTGGCATTGCAGATCATTGGTCCTAGTTGATGGATGGTTCACAGTGCAGAAGGCATACAAGGCCTTCTATTTGGAGACAAATTTTTATCCAAGGATTGCCTTGGAATAGTTCAAGAGCATATGGAGGTCAAAGATCCCATTACAAGTTCGAATTTCCATGTGTTTGCTGAGAAGAGATCGTATAATGACTCGAAAACAAAGAGCCAAGTTTCTCGGAAAATAACAGCACATCACATGGCAACATTGTATTCCAATGGATAAGGATGTGGAGCATCTCTTCTTTAACTACTCTATTGCAAGCGAGTCTTCAGCAACATCGCCTATTAAGCAGGTGTCAACCTTTGATTGGGTTGAGTTTGAAGGATTTAAGGTCAGGTTATGATACGGGAGTAGCCCATCAAGACTTTGGTGAGAGTTATATTATTATCTATGTGACCTATAAAGAATGGGTCCATACTTCGTGGAGAAAAAATGTGCATGCAAAATGCATTAGAATATGCAAAAAGTCTTCTGGCTCATTTCATTTTGAACATTATGATAATCCATTTCCATAATAACACCATCAAATGTCTAGCCCAATGGTGGTAGAGCCTTAATAACAACAAAACATTTTCCCACAATAAGTAAGGTCGATTACATAGATTCTTTGCCTCCATTCAGATCTATTTTGGGTCATTCTCAGAATTATATCCAAAAAACTAACATTCATTCGTATAATCACATTCCAACACTTCTTGGATCGTCCTCGCCATCCTTTAGCTAGCTCGACATCCCAAAACTCGCATCTCCTAACATGTGCATCAACTGAGCTCCTTCACAAATGGTCGAACCATCTTTTCCTCGATCAGAGCTACACCAGCTTTCCTTATGATTGCATCATTCCGAATACAATCTTTACGTGTGTGTGTGTGTGCGTGTGTGTTTGTGTGTTCACACATCCACCATAGCATATTCATTTCTGCTATTGTCATTCTTTGCATTCATTCGTATAGTCACTAACCAACACTTCTTGGGTCCTCGCCCTCTCTTAGCTAGCTCAACATCCCAAAACTCGCATCTCCTAACCTGTGGATCAGCTGACTGATGAAACTCGATTTCATCATCTTAATTTGCCTATTTTAACCCAAGGTTCGAAAAAACGAAAGGCGGAACGAGGCGTTTTCCCTTGAAGCGAGGCGAGGCATAGCCTCGAGGCGGTCGAGGCGTAAGCCTCAGTTTGTATAGAAAAATAATTATAAAATATATAATAAATATATTTATTGGTGAAATAATATAATCTGACAAACATATAGTATGTAACAATGTAATATATGATGATATTACAAAGATAAGAGCATGAAAAAAGAATATGTCAATGCCATAAACCTTTCTACTGAATTTCTACCCAATCAGAAGGAAATCATTGGCTGTAACTATTGCTAAAATGTTTATCTAAAGAGGATTGGCTATAGTTGTCATTATAGATATCCAAGTTGTTGATATGAATCATATGATTTGAATACTAACTATATGTTCTACTGCACTCAAATGAAGAATGGTCTGATATCCTTCCTGTGCCACCATACCCTACCAGTACGGGGGTCTCGCTGCCCTCGTCCCAAGTTTTTTTTCTTATATGAGTATTCAAATTCGTATACAGTTTTTTATATGTTTAAGGATGTAATAGTAAGAGTTCACTGAAATAATTTGGCATGTTAATGGTAAATATAAATGTGAAAGAGGTCTAAGAGGTCAAATTTAAGCATTCATCTTGCATAAATATATACTCAACAACAAGACCTTTATAAACATATGAAAATATGAATAGGAATAATTTTTTCCTTTAAAAAAATACTTGAAAAAGCCCTCACGCCTCACCTAGCGCCTCGCCCCGCCTCAGCGCCTCGCCTCGCCTCGACCGCCTCAGGCATCTGAGGCGCACGCCTCAGCCAAGGGGTCTGAGGCGGTCGCCTCAGGGCGTTTTCTCAACGCCCCGTTTCGCCTCGACCGCCTCAGCGCCTCGAGGCGCGTTTTTTTAAACCATGTTTTAACCCCCTTGCTTAAACATGTTTCAATAAAAATCAGACAAAACCTTGTAAATATCAGAGTCATTGAATAAATTAAACCCACAAAAAATGGCAAAAATTGAAATTCGTGGTGTTTTTACCCTTAAAAATGCCCTCAAAAAAATTTTCTGCCTCTATTTAACCTCATTTCTGTTTTTGGTCAACATAAACTTGTAGATCTCATCGAGATCTACAACTTTCATGTTTTGAGTTTTTCCAAATTCGGTCATTTTCCCCTTCATCCCTTCAAATCTTTGTCGCAATAAAATGATTGGCCACGTGGCGCCTTCTAGTTGTGCCATGGGGCCCGCTTCATTGCGCGCCACGCAGCGTTATCTCTCTGTCGTCCGATGGCCTCCTTTCCTTCTTCATCACCACCGTTCATTCCGCCCTTGATACCTGCCATCCGATCAAATCATGGGATCCATTGCAACCATCCATCTGCGCCTCAACATCTCTTCCTGCCACGTGGTGCATCACGCACCACACAATCATCTCCAAAACCCTTCATCCCAACCGTCCTTCGCCGCTTCGGTTATCAACCATCCGATCATCACTCACAATTACATAATCACCGTCCGTAGCTTCCTGCTCCACAGTATGCCACGTGGCATGTCCTACGATCATCGATCGCCTCTCTATCGATCTAATCCTAATTGCGCATTAGCGCCCGCAACACTACCGTTGGATCGTGATATCCAACGATGGAGACCCCGTCGTCTACCTCCAGACGCCCCTTGCCCCACGTTCATCACCTCGCCAACTCTCTTCCCCCTTTCCATTTTCTCCACCATCTCCGTCAACCTTCTCTTTCACTAACCACCCCCCGACGTTCCCCCATCATCCTCGCGGGTTTTCCCTCACCCCACGACATCCTCTCCTTCGTCTCACGTTCACCATGAAACCCACACTCATCACCATCTAAACTGCCACCTCTCGATCTTCGAATACCTCTCCTCTGCCACCAATTAACCTTGTCCACCTTTACGAGGGGCTCCGCCCAGCCCCTCTCTTCCTCCCCGTGAAAGGGGGAGGGCTGATCGAGTGGCCACAACGACGGATGCCTCCGGTGTCGACCCCTGGCCTGCACGGCCAACTCTGCGGTGGCTCTGCCCCGCCAAGCTGCTCCGAGGGGTCGTCGGAGTCCAGAGATGACCCGAGCTTCCCTCGGAGCTCAACCCAGACCACTTCATTCGCCAATCTGCCCAGGTAAGCTCCCTCCATCCCCCTTGTTTCTTCTTCTTCTTTCTCTTAATTAATTAGCTCGCTCCACAAATCATTGCTCTTCATTGATTACTCCGTTAGCTCAGCCTCGCCTCCACCATTCACGCGCTCACTTTAACGTTTCTTCTCGCTCCTCCGCAACCCCGAACCACTCCGACTCCCCTTCTCCGAGCTCGTCGGAGAAGATCGCCAGCCACCACCTTCATCCTCTTCACGGCCAACCATCTCACGCACTTCAGCCCCCCCCCCCCCCCCGCACGAAGCTTCGGCTATCAAATTAACACCTACAGGTACTCAATCGCTAATAGTCGGAGTCACGGCCAGAGCTTTCTTGACAAACTCTGCCTCCGGCAGCTGCGCGTCGATGGCCTCTTCCAGACCTTGCCGCAGCGTGCCCAAACTTCCAGCTTCATCGATGAACGTCAAGGATGCTCCGAGGAGCTCCACTGTGTCCGAGCAAGAGTGGCGGAGCTTGGGTCCCTTCGCCGGAGTCCTGGTACCACCGCCGGTTGCAACCGAGGAGGAAGCAGCAGGCACCGTTGGATGCTCCTCCCTGGAGCTCATCCAACGGTGCAGAAAGCGCCACATGTGCAGCAGCGAAGGATACAGCTACCGTTGGATTCTCAAGATCCAACAGTCCTTGAACGTCCACAAGTCTGAACCTCCTGACCTCAGTTCCACACCAGCAGACTTGGCTCTTCCGAGCCTCTTCCGAGCCTTAGCCTGACTCCGAGCCCGCGTCGAACCTACGTCGTCCGCCGAGCCTAGCCGAAGATGTCCCAAGCTTCCTCCGAGCATGGAAGCGCACGTGCAGGTCACGTGTGGCCAGGGCAAATTGCAGGGAGACCCACCAACTTCTTCAAATTTGCAGATAGGACTTGGAGTCACGTGTCGATCACGTGCGCCTGGGTATTTTGCATTCATACCCTCGCAGGTTTTAATAATTGCAAAAATACCCCCGCATGTGTGGGATATTTACAGGGAAGGTCTCGTACTTCATTTTATTTGCAATTTAGTCCCTTCCACGGACCTTTTTGCTATTTATCTTTCATGTTTTCCTTCAGTTATGCCCTTGCTTTCTTTTATTCATATCTTGAGCATTGTATCTCTATTTGAGTCGATTTCAGTTTCATTTCAAAGCTTGTTTGAAGAACTTTTTAATGGCGTAATTTGTTCCTTGTTTTGACATTGTGATTTTGATGTATTATTCTAATAGTCAAGTGTCTATTCTACGTTATGCCTGGATTAAATTAGCCAACAAGTTGTTTCATAACTAGAACCTGAAATTAACTAAGGTTTAAATTGCTCAGTATTTCATTTTGACTTAGTACTCGCATTGTATAGCTTTGCATCTATTCGCGTGATTTAAAAAATGCATGTTTCAAGTTTACACAATGCATATTGTCATGTCCTCGTGCATTTATTAACCCACTATTTATTGATCATCCAACACTTAGTTAAATTAATTTAAGTCCAAATATCACGAGAGAGGCTCGTGTCCATGAGTTCAGCCTTGGGCTTGCCCAAGTAAAATATAAATACAATCATTTGATTTTATTGACATATCAATTAGATGGTTTTTTTACGGACTAAATTCATCCCGACTGCAATGACAATCTAAGTGTTAACTTTACACTATTAAAGGGCTAAAATTTTTGGTTCGTCACTGACCTCCTTCGCAAATGGTCGAACCATCTTTTCCTCGATCGGAGCTACACCAACTTGCCTTCTGATTGCATCATTTCGAATCCGATCTTTACGTGTGTATGTGTTTGTGTGTTCACGCATCCACCGTAGCATTTCATTTCTGCTATTGTCATTCTCTGCATATATCTATGGTTCACATGCCAACATTCAGATCCATAGAGCATAACAGGTCCTACGACTGCTTTGTGGAACTTTAATTTGATTTTTAAAGAAATTTTCTCATCACAAATAACAGCAGAGGCTCCTCTCCACTTTAACCAGCATGTTTTATTCTATGAGTAACATCTCCATCAACTTATCCATCATGTTGCAAAATAGATCCCAGGTATATAAAAGAATCTCTCTTCTGAATGTTATCGTCACCAAACATCACCTTGATTCCTTCACCATTGCTTCCATCAATAGTGCACTCCATATATTCAGTCTTAGCCCTACTTATACGAAACCTTTTAGTCCCCAATGTGTGTCTCCATATCTCAAGCTTCACATTTACACCATTTCCAGTCTCATCAATCAACACAATATCATCAGCAAATAGCATACACCAAGGTATCTCATCCTGAATGTGACTTGTCAACTCGTCCAAAATCAAAGTAAAATGAAATGGACTCAAAGTTGAACCATGATGTAAACCAATGTTGATGTCAAAATAGTCTGTCTTCCCAGACTGGATCCTTACACAAGATAAAGCCCTATCAAACATATCCTTTATAAGGTTAATGTATAGGACAGGTACTTGTCTCTTCCCCAAAACTCTCCATAATATCTCATGTGGGACAAAATCATAAGCCTTCTCCAAATCAATAAAAATCATATCAAGGTTTTTCCTTTGAGCTCTAAAAATCTCCATTGTTCTCCTTAGCAAATGGATGGCTTCAATAGTTGAGCGACCTGGCATGAATCCGAATTGGTTTTTTTTACTTTGAAAATTGTCCTCGGTCTTCTTTCAATCACCCGTTCTCAAATTTTCATAGTGTGGCTCATCAACTTGATACCTCTGTAATTTAAACATTTTTTAATGTCCATTTTGTTCTTATAAAGAGGCACCACGATACTTCTCCTTCAATCTTCAGGCATTTTATTAATTTACCGAATAACATTTAATATATTTGTAAGCCAAGTCAAACCATGCTCACCTAAAACTGTCCATACTTCTATAGGAATGTCATCCGATCCTACATCTTTCCCATGTGTCATAACCTTCAAAGCCTCCTTTACCACCTTTCCTTGTATTCGTCTATAGCTTGCATGATTCAAGTATCTTTCACTACTAGCTAGATCACCAAAAGTGATCTCTCTATTTCCTTCCCCAATGAAAAGCTTATGAAAATAATGCTTCCATCTAGTCTCTATATCCTTCTAAGTAACAAGCATGTGACCTTCCATATCCTTAATGCATCTCACTTGAGAAATGTCTTTGGTCTTTCTTTCTCTAGCTTTAGCCAACCTGAATATATCCTTCTGGCCCTCCTTCGAGTCCGGATTTTGAACAAAACTTCATGAGCATTTAATTTAGCTTTGCTTATTACCTTCTTTGCTTCCTTCCTTCTTCGCTAATTTGTAGTTTGTGACAGTTTGTGACAGTTTCCTTCCTTCCTTCTTTGCCTCTTTTAATTTTGAGCTACTCTTGCACCCCTCCACTACACCACCAAGCCTCCTTTGGCATGAAGCTCCTCCCTTCGACTCACCTAGCATCTCTCTGGCCACCCTTCGGATACAAGATGCTACCTCCACTCACATCTTGTATGCATTTCTGCTACAATCCCAAGTTAACTCTTCTAAAACCTTCTCTTTAAAGCTCGATTGTTTCAATTGAAGGTTCCACCATCTAGTTCTAGGGATCTTGGAAACCCTCCTTTTCTTTACCATTGAAGGTTCCACCATCTAGTTCTAGGGATCTTGGAAACCCTCCTTTTCTTTACCAGCCCATTTATATGCCCATCCATGACTAACAAGCAATATTGAATTGTCAAACTCTCTCATGGGATTACTTTGCGGTCCTTGCAACCTAACCGATCTCTTCTCCTCAAAGCAAAGTAATATATCTATGTTCTAGTCAGGACACTCTTATAAGTAACTAAATGCTCCTCCCTCTTCTTGAAGAGAATGTTTGCTATGAAAAGATCATAAGTCGTTACAAAATCCAAAATGACTTTTCTCTCTTCATTTCTATCCCTGAAGTCATGGCATCCATGAACACTAGCATACCCTAAAGCATCCTTTCCAACATGTCCACTAAGATCTCCACCCAGGCAAATCAACTCTTTTTGTGGGATTCCTTGCAAAATCTTGTCCGGATCCTCTTAAAAAACTAGTTTAGTCCTTTAACCTAAACTAATTTGCAGTGCATAAACTGAGATAATCTTCAGAATTCCTTCTTCAAGCACCAATTTTAGCAAAATATTCCGATCCCCGGATCTTTGCACCTCAACCACACAACCCGTGAAATTATTATGAACAACCGCTCCAACATTGTTTCTACCCTTATCTTTACATGTATATCAAAGTTTAAAACATGTCTCCTCGATCTCTCGTGCTTTCTCTCCAACCCATTTTGTCTCTTGGAGATATAGTATCGGAACTTCCTTCTTTCCATCGTATCTACGATCTCCATCGATTTTCCCGTCAATGTGCAAATATTCCAACTACCTATCCACAACTTCCATTGCAACCTCTTTTGGACCAAAGTATCTCAGCATGCATGTGACTAGTCAACTCATTCATAGTCGAAGTAAAAAAGAATGGACTCGAAGTTGAACATTGATGCAAATTGATAATGATGTCAACATAATCACTCTTCCTAGACTATATCCTTACACAAGACACGTCATCATACATATACTTTATAAGATTAATAAGCATGACAAGTACTTATCTCTTCTCAAAAACTCCTTAAAATCTCTTGTGGAACTGAATCGCAATCCTTCTCCAAATTTAGAAAAATCATATGGAGGTTCTTCATATTAGCTTTATAAATCTCCATTGTTCTCCTGAACATGTGGATAACTTCAATAGTAGAGCGATCTGACATAGATCTGAATTGATTGTCGATTACTTACTTTAAAAAATTGCATCAACCTTCTTTCGAACACACATTTCTAAAATTTCATCGTATGACTCATCAATGTGATACCTCTATAATTCAAACAATTTTGAATGTCTCTTTTATTCTTATAAAGAGATATCATGATGCTTTTCCTCAACTATTCAAGCATTTTCTTGCATCACCAAATAACATTGAAAAAAATTGTAAGGCGAGTCAAGCCACGTTATACTTTATAGTAATGTCGTCAGGTCCCACACCTTTTCTATATTTCATAACCTTCAAAGCAGTCTCTATCTCCTTCCTTTGTATTCATCTATAGCTTGCACGATCCAGGTAACTTTCACTACTAGTTTGTATTCGTTTAGAGCTTGCACATTCCACTAATACTTACCTACTAAAGAAACACTCGAAGACATTAATGTGCATTAAGTTCCAAAGAAGATGCAAGTCCACAAGGTCGCAAGCCTTGTCCAACTTCTATGTCAACCCTTGGATCTTGTTCTTCTCCAACCAGTTGCGATCTCTAAGGGCATGACTAGTGTATCAACCATCTTTTTGCTCACTAAAAAGGCCACCATTGTAGGGATGAGAATCGGGAAGGGTTAGGTACGGCCCAACTCGAGCATGTTTATGACGACAAATCTATGGGCTAGGCTTGGGCCCGATCCTTTTTCAAAAATACAACAAAGCTCGAACCCAACCTGCAAGTGATTGGGTTAGAAAGCCCAATTTGGCACATGATATGGCTAGACTATCCAAAATTGGATTCCAAACCTGATTTTCGATACCCAAAAACAAGCATCGATTCGGCACATTGATCATTGAGATATACTCGACATCATTATATGAAATTGATACCAATAGCAAACATAAATTCCTAAACATATTCCTACTTGCATCATATTATAAAATATCGGAAATCAACTTTATTCTAAAGGAAGAACCTGTAAAAAAAATTAAATTCAACATGAATTTTTTTAGAAGGAATATAAATTCAACATTGATCATCAGATCAATACCAAGCATTGTATTATGTAATAAGATATTCAAAAGCACCCATTACCCGATAAGTGATGCTTCCTCCACGCAGTCACGATCAACGACGAGAGAGATGAGGAGGGAGGACTATCAACATATGGCCAAGGAGTTAAGGGAGGTGGCGACATGGTGGAGGGAGAGGCGGTGGAGAGCGTTATAAACAAGGGTGGGATAAACGCCTCCGAAGAGGGAGGCGACAACACTGTACTACCAGCTAGCTTAGATGTTGCTTGCTGGGAGAAGGCTGAGGAAGGAGGTAGGTGGTCGGGGGCAAAGTATGACTGTAAGTGGAGGAACTAAAACGGAAGCGAGGAATGCAGGGAGCATCGCGCTGCCAACGACCTCTTGAGCTGCTAGGCTAGGGTGGTCCGAAGGAAGGAGGGGAGGTGGGGGTAGAGAAGGACGGGGAACAAAAGGAGAAGAGAAGCGCCAACGACCTATTGCATGCCGGGAGCCTCCGTCAATTGTCGAGGTCGCTGGAGGAAGGAGTAGGGAGGCGGGTGAGTGTCAAGGGTGGGGTTGGGCACGGGGCCAATGAGTTTGGGTTCGGTCCTTTAGGACATTGGCTCCCCTCTAGTCAAATGTGATCTGCAATCGGGTCGAGCATGGACCAACCCTCCATAGGGCTGGTAGGCAAGACGACCCTCAAGTTTCAAGTTCATGCTCATCGTAGCCCAAGCCCAGTCCGAATATCAAAATGAGACAAAAATAAGGGCCAATCTCACCCTTTGCAAAGGCGGGCTTGAGCCTGGGTCGGGGTTTAATGGCTCGGGCATTAACTTGGGCCGAGTGGATCCTACCCAATGCTCATCCCTACTATTGTACCATATTAATAAGGGGATCCTATACGCTTAAGTCCCTTAGCGAGGGGCTTCGCACAATCAAGTAAATTGAGTTGGCTAGCTCATAAAAATGGTCAAGCCTTTTCCAACTTTAAGTAGGTCAGCTACATAAATTCTTGCTCAAATACAAGTTGAACGTAGAGTTGGCTAACTCATACGATTGACAATTACATCCACAATGCCCCCCTCTTCTTTAAAATAAGCATCACCATAGCTTTATTCAATCTAATTAACCCATATATCGAAAGAACTCCATCAATACCACAATAATGTCATGACGTGTCTCACCCCAAAACTCCTTTAAAAACCCAGAACCTACGTTGATCATGTGAGCCATCTGCAATTAGCTCATATATGCGCATACAAACCTCGCTCACATAGAATCCACGCACGTAAGAATCTAAACGCATTATATTGAGAATGTCAGCATGCCTTCTCGACCACATCCAAACCAAATCCTCGTGACATCTAGTGAATGCCTTGACTCTCCAGCTACCTCAATAGAATAGAACAAATCCATCTTCTTTCATTGGTTATTGATGAATTTGTGATTCATCACTCTAATTAGCTGAAAATAGAGCTTCATCGTGAGTAATTAGGTGCATTCATATGTTTATATCTCAAAATTAACATCCATACACTTGTAAATAATTTGCATAAATTAGCATTCCAAACTGCATTCATATACATATGTAAATTTTCACCTAATTTTACATACTTTTAATTATTTCATGCAAACTCTGCTTAATATGAAATTGACTCCATTGTGTACATATCATAATATTAATCGATGAAAAATCCTTGAAAAATACTAACTTGAATAAATGTGACATAAACCCAAACCCTAATTCACAGACAAAAGGCATAAATATTGATATCTCTCATATCTAACTTCACTCTACTCGTTTTTGGATTAATGTGCATTCTATTATCTACAAATCAAGGCCAAATTTAAAAGAATCGGAGTTCAATTGTGAAAATGTGTTTAGAGCCTAATTGTGCATTACACATATTTACTAATCTTCAACCTGTTATTTTACGTATATATTTGACTCTTTTTATTTATTTCTTTTTCATTTCTTTATTTCATTTCATGTTTTAATTGATTACATTAAATGAAAAAAAATAAAAAAATAAAAAACAATAAAAAAGACAAAGCCTAACTTGAGCATACTAATCAATTCATCTGTATATATCTCACATTTTCTAATTAACTCTAACTCATAAAAAGTCAAAATAATAAATTAGTGTCCATTGCAATATTTTACACCATGTTTGTTTTTTGCATGCAATATCCATCTACAGAAAATCAAATAAAAAAATTACAAAACTAAAATAATAACATTTTATATGCATAAAATATCACAAAAAATCATATCTGGCACAGCTCATTCCATTTGCATCTATGTCCTTCATAAACAATGTAGAATGCATTTACATGGACATTTTTTATGTTGGACATTTTTGCATTAGAAGTCGTTTGCTATTTCATTTATATTTATCTTTACATTTTTAGCATGAGACAACGATCCCAGGCAAACCCGCAAGCATGTGTCAATCCCTAGTTGGTCCATCTTACTTCCCAGGTCAAAGTCGCGCCCACGATCAACCATGCCTTGTCGTTTGGCGCCATACGCCTAAGTCATTGCATCAAGTTTGATCCAACGGCCCATGATATACCAGCCTCTCTTAACCTTTCTCCATGTGCTCTACACGTGATAACTTCCCCAATCGTTGGATATAGGGATGCAAACGGACGGACACGGATATGGATGTAGGTATTATTGCATCCTTATCCGTTTTTAAATACAAATACTGACGAGGATACAGATATTGATGGATATTAAAATTATCTTACCATATCCTTAAAAAACAGATACGGATGTACGATACTGATCGCATACAAGCAATGTTAGAAATGCTATATAAAATCGAATTAAATATATGTGAATTAGATGAAAAACACATGATATAAATTTACTAAATGTGTTTGTATCATAAAAATTATACAAATGTGGTAAAAGAAGGCATAGAATTATGTTATATATGGTTAAAAATAAATCTATTATACTTATATACGAAAACAGATATACGGATACGGATATAAATGTTTGTGGATATCAAAACGATATTCATATCCGTATCCATTTTAAAATGAGTACGGATACGGATGTCAAAATCTGTATAAAATAGATACGGTGACAGATCGGATATGGATATATCCGTAACCGTTTGCACCCCTAGTTGGATCACGATGGATCCAACGGTGACTGTAGTTTCAACTTCCACCTCTCGCCTCCGATGTTGCGCCACCACTCAGCTCCAGCCACCCATCTTCCCTGACCAACAAAGCATCTCTGATCAGTCATCGATCCCCGACCAACCACCATACCCTAATCCCATTGATCCCCCTCTCTTATGTGTCTTCCAAATGAAACCCTAACAACCCAAACCCCGTCGTTGAACCTTTGATCTCCCGAAGCCCTCCACTCCACTATCTGATCTTCTGCAACCACATCAAACCCAATCGTCTACACCTCTATCTCCTCAACCCATACATCCTTCAAACCTCAACCAATCGAGCCCCTTATCACGTGATCGTCGCGGCCAACTGTACCCTCTAACGCCTCTCCCAATTTCCTTTCTCCTATTTAGCCACTTCTCCGATCAACTTCCCGATTATCTGTCATCGTCTATCGTTGACCAAACAAGAGAGAAATAGGGAGAGCTAGAGATCAGATGTGGTGACTGCACGTCGTGAACTCCGACAATAGGCCCTTTCCAGACGTGGTCCTTGGAGTGAGGCTCCAAGCCGTTCACAACCATGAGCAATCGAACCTCTCAACCCCTTCTGTCAGAGTTGATCGAAGATGATTATCAGAGCAGGCGCAGCCACTCCATCCCAAGCATTAACTGCAACCTCCAGTATTATCCATCTTCAATTCTATTTTCTTCTTTCGTTTCTTTTCTTTGTTGCATACTTCCTCTCTTCGTTTCTTCTTCCCCGATCATTCCATCTTCTTCTCCAACTACGATAACATCACCTCCTCGACCCCATCGAGTTCTTTGCTATCCCCTCGCAACCCCTCACCGACCTCTCCTCTCCTCCACCAACACAGGAGCTCCGCCCCCAATCTTCTTCTTCTGGACTTAGAAGCCAGGTCGAAGACCCCCTCCCCCATCTTCGAGCCTCTCCTTAACTTGCATGTATCAAGGGACCTTCAGCTGAGCACAGAACCTTCTCCCCCAACAACCACTGGTCGTGTGTCAGTCGAAGGAAGGAAGGTGGCTAGCACACATCAGGAGCACAGAGCTCCGACTGGAACCCACTGAAGGAGGAATAAAGAACTCCAACCTACAATCATCGTCAATTCCCCTCGCCAGATATCATCGCAATCATTCAAGCATGCCTAATCGCCAACCGTCAAATCTCCTCGATCGTACGCACCAAGGTCATACATCGAAGATATACCCGAAACTCTATCCTCCGGGATCTCGAAGCAATCATATCCATCCACATGGAGCCAAGCATCGAACCACCACCTGAACCTCCCATCTCACGTGCCTTGCATGAATACAGGGGAATTTTGCAGCCAACCCCCCCACTTCTGTATTCCACAAAGAAGCCCACCATGTGCGTCGTGCACGTGGTCAGAGAATTTTACGCCCCACGCTATCAAGTTCCAGAGAATTGCACATACACTACCGCACAAGAGAAAATTACAAAGAAGACCAAGTGGTTCTGGGAAATTACATATGCATCCTCCAAATTGTCCAAAGTGAAAGTATTTATCTATTTTATTTACATCTTAGTCCTTGAACTTCATTTAGTTATATCTTGAGCATATGTGATCGGATTTTTGTGTTCCTTGTGTCGATTAGAACCCTATTTTATTCTCTATAATATAGGACACTAAATTATTATTCGAAGGTATTATTGAACATTAATTATATGGAGGAAGTTATTCAGTCATTTGGAGCATTATATTAGGGCAGTCCCCTCCTTCGTCGAATAGTCTCAAGGCTGACCGAGACTTCAACTCCACAAATATCGATCGAAACTTGAACCCGTGTATAGGTATGCAATTTGAGAAAGCACAACAATGGAAATAGGTAGTCCGTATTGATATCAGATCCGCTCGGGAAAAGTCCTCTCAGGACTAAGAGATTGGAAATTCGAAAAAGCCTCTTCAGCTCGTGGAAGAAGCGGGTCGTATAAATCTGTATGTTCCCAGGGAGCTTCCGACCATCATTAAGTCAATCGAACGCGGTAGAAGAAGATTTGCGAGCGGAAAGGACCAGTGTTGCAATAGTCGGCCGACTATCCCGAATAGTCGGTCTGACTATGAGGTGCGGTGGGGTACCCGACTGAACAAACATCCAGTCGGGCAATAGTCGGCCCGATCGAATAGTCGGCCGACTATTCGACCGACTGACCCGACTATGAGGCCGACTGGAGTTTGACTCTTCATGTTTTTTTTATTTCAATTTTCAGTATTTATGGGTTACATTTTACCATGGTATCTCCACAAATGACAAATTTTATATGTCTATTATATTGATTGATACTTTTATCTTGGATTCATGTTAAATAATGACCATATATGTATAAAAATATAAGAATATATGTATTATAAATAATTTTTATATTAAAAAATACAAAACCGAATAATTCCGAATAGTCGCCCGAATACCAATTATTCTCTATTCAGTGACCCCTCCGACTGAATACCGAATACCGTCTTCACGAGCCACCACTTCTCATGGGAGAATTTGTCCCTCTAATGGCCTAGGGTTGCCCCCGGTCTCCATTTTTCTTTTTATATTGAGCTTAATCGCCTCCTCCTCAAAAGCTTGAATTCCGATAAGGGCATCTTTCCTCATCAGTTCCAAGAGATAGATTGGCTAGTCCGTAGCTTGCTTCGTGGTACATGATCGGCTCCCCTTCGCCTATCGCCTCAACAGGTGAATCCATACTTTCACCATCTAACTCGTTCGGTTCTAATAGTTCCGAGTCCAATAGAGTCTCATTCAGATAATGAGAAAGAGGTGGGGACAAAGAACAGATAAGAAGGAAGGAAAATCGAGGCAGAGAGAGGCAGTCCTCGCAAAAAGGCTGATCAAGGCCCCCTATTTCTATATATTTAAGTCAAAGACCTCGCACATAAGCCAAAATCTAAGTCGGTTTACTCACCATGATCATACAAGCGGTCATATTCCAGTCCTATAGAGACCATGCCTAAATGCTCAGGGTGCTAGATCCGAACTCCTCATGCTGAAAAGGGCTAAGTCTTAGGTTGTCTGCCCCCACCTTCGCCTAACTATGGACCTCGCTCTTTCGCTCTATCCTTGAACAATCACTGAATAAAACAGGCATATTTGTAGTTTTCCACACTTCCCTCGCTCCGAACCTCGATCGTGTTTCCAAGACCCCCCCCCCCATTTTGTATATATAAGCAAGCTTGAGAAGACAACCGCCTCGGAAAGAGCTTATGAGCAGTATCCGAATCTGGCAATTGGAAAAGCCAGAAGCCTGAGGACCGAAGTTGAGGACTCCTGAGGGACCCTCGGGATGCTATGACCATTGTTTTTAAAAACGCGCCTCGAGGCGCTGAGGCGTACGCCTCGAGGCTATAGCCTCATTCAGCCTCAATGAGGCGTGCGCCTCGAGGCTTGCTTCGAGGCGCTGCCTCATGAATGGGCTGGTTTTTTAATTTTTTTTCTGCAATATTTTTTCCTTTTCTTTTTTATTGTGAGCTTTTCAACTTTCTTAGACATGTATTTTCAAGTTTTTAAGCTCATCATTCACTGAAATGTATTTTTTTAATTTATTAACGTATTAAGCTTATTTTTACTTTGTTATTCATGTTTTTATAAATCAACATGAACAAAAAATTGAACCTTGAGTGATTAAATCTAATGTCTCTATTCATTAGTATGAATCAAACATAAATGCTTTCTTTATTAAAATGTTTGGATGCAGGTCCCCTACTTTGACCTAAATTTTGAAAAGTATATTTTTGTAAAAATGCCTCATCTTTTGTTCTATTCAATCAAGTCTAAATTAATACACATCAAATCATGCATGAACAAAGATGATCACAACATGCAATATTCAAGTATTTTATCCCACAATCATTATGGTAAAGTAAAAAGTGATCACATATTCACTGCTTACTCTCTTATCGTTCTCAATTGAATGACACATATCTCACATAATTTTGAAAATGGTAGGTTACATCTAGTCCCTTTAGTTAAATTTTATTCAAAACTTTAAATTTTGCGGAGAGTTACCCTTTATTGTGCTTAGATATCCATATTTACTTGACTCCTTACATATTTAGAGTTAAAAAAAAGAGTTATATAACAACTTGGGTGTTAAACCATGATTTTAGCCTTAAAATATCATGGAGTTATATATTTAATCATAACTATTTAATTTCTAGAACTTGAACATTGTAATTACGATTAATTATTATATTTTATGAAAATTAAAACCTTGGCTATGACCAGCCGCTTATAGAGCTTCGAAAATCATGACATTGACCAGAGAAAGACGTTGCTGAAAGAGCTAACACGACGTATGAGGAATCCACAGAGGCTGATACCGATGTTCCCTGTGTGCAGACATCAGAAGTAGCATTTTCACCCCTCAAATATATAGTTGACTCCCCAAGCAAATATTGTCCCAGGTGTACCAACTGGACGAATTCGAACCAATTGCGTCCTTATTTGTTCTTTTGAATGTTCGAAAAAGCCATCTACCTGAGAAACCCATCCTTATTTATTCTTTTGCTCATTGTGATTAACTATATTGCTCAGAAATTTGTGCATTTATATGTGGCTTGATTTGGGAAGTGATTTGGAATTTATTTTGACAGTAATTGAATGATTATTTTTAGAACTGAATGAGAGGAAGGGTTTATGTGGATTAATTGAATTGCTTGCTCCTGGATTCAAATATCATGGCACTACTTGTAGCTATATATTCATCTAGATCTATCTG
The DNA here is from genome assembly GCA_037367405.1 of Ottelia alismoides. Classification (NCBI taxonomy): domain Eukaryota; kingdom Viridiplantae; phylum Streptophyta; class Magnoliopsida; order Alismatales; family Hydrocharitaceae; genus Ottelia; species Ottelia alismoides. Next base: position 1,818,090 of record JAZKJV010000167.1, read on the forward strand.
AGCATTTCATTTATGTATTCATTTCATCATCATCATCTAAAATCCATAAATTGTGTTATTTCCTGCATTGAAACATTTGTAAAATTCATGCATCATACTTATTTAATTAATTACATCACTTGTATTTAAAATTCACATAAATTGTAAAAATAAAAAATCTTAAAAACATCACTTCTTTGAAAACTTAATTTTTTCGATTATTTGAAAATTAATTCTAGACACACATTACATCCCTGAGTTCGACCTTGGGTCTTACCCAAAGAAAATAAACAATCACCACGCTGAGATTTATTTTCATATTAGTATCCTTGCATTTTCATATTATTTTTATAAAAGCGACACATATTAATAAGGGGATATGACGATCTATCAGCTGTCGACCTCCTTCAACAAATTAAGCCACGAGACTTTTGTCAATCAATCTCATGTTTATGCGCATCCTCTTTCACAAGCCTCTTTATAGCTCATTGGTATTACAACACAGCATTCTGTGGGATGAGAGTAGACTTAAAAAGTGCAAAGCCCGTATCTGTAGACTCTAAGTAGAATCCATTGTGTACTTCGTATCTTCCCAATCCAACGGCCTATCATTCTCAACCTAGTCATGACAATCAACGTATCTTTGTGTTGATCTTCTACACTCCTCATACCTCCCATCATGCCACCAACTTTCATAGCAACTCCTTAATGGAGCTCTGAAGTTTCACAAAGCGTAGAGCTCACATACAGCTACGACTTCCTTTATGATGGCCTTATTTCCAGGTCATCAAATCCTCTCATTTCCCAGATATCGTAACACAGCAATAACGATATTCAATTAAAATAAGCTAATATTATAAAAAATGCATTTTTACAAGTACCTTTGAGAGACTTCATTGCTTAAGTATATAGACTTATAAGCAATTAAAAGTTACCTTACCATTGACTTAAGGTGAATGTTATCGAAACACAACTCCTATGTATCGTCTCCTTCGTGCCTCCACATAGAACAAAAATGTCTTAGGCAAACCGGGTGATGGCATTCATGAACTACAAGTTACTGGCAAATTATTATGTGCTCTTTATTTTAGGCAAATATATACCACCACTATTTAGTTTGTCATATGAATTCCTTCTGGCAATTGTATATGTTGCAAGCCAACCAATAGATTTTACAATGAAACATTACTATAGTATACAAACATATAATCAACTCTTGGATCCATGTATGGTCCCATTTTTAAAATTTCAAAGACATGCTAGTTTATTTATTACTTTGAAAGGAAAAGGGGTGTGATGTCGAAGAGGCACTCACAAAAACTTTATATACATTCACATTAATAAACATTACAAGGACCAAAAGGTCTGGAATCTTTTGATATGTAATAAAATATTGTCCATGTGTATTCTCTCGCATCAAAGTATGGACTCATTATGTGTGAACCACAAGAACCACAGGATAGCCGCCACCCAAATCTTGATGAAGCTACTCACATGCCCCAACCAAGCTGTGGATCCCAAAACCCAACCCATTCTAAGATTTTCATCGAATCTAAATGAGTCACGGTCCAGGCATACCTCAAAAAAAGAGCAGCCAAAGAAGAGATCCTCAATGTCCTCCTTCATCGATGTATAATGCTGGGTTGTGCCACAATTCCTAGGAAAAACAACGCACTTTACTCAATAAACAGATGAAAATTTCTACTCATAGCAGGACCTTCCATCTTCAGATGTCCCTGAAATGATCTGAGCAATTCCAGGATCAAAAATTGTCTCCAAATAGAAGCCAGTGTACGCCATCACTCAATCTCTCCTCAACAACCATATGAAAATCCAAACTCGTAGTGGAACCTTTATAAGATAGGACATGTATAAGCTCGAATTAGAAATTTACAACCAGCACTCAATTCACCGGTCTCTAAAACATTTGAATTTCGCAAACTCGAAGGTGTAACATTAATAAATGGCATGTAGCTTGGCTACAGCTTCTACTAGGAAGTAGGAACTGCATACTTCGTGTACATCAAATTCATGCTCTTATGTTCCATGTGACTATTCATTCTGTTAAAAGGAGTCACGCCAGCTCAATCCTTCAATCGACTATTAGTTCAAAGGAAATAGTACAATATGGTCCGGAGCATGTCCTTTACTAAGGAAAATTAAAAATTGTTGAGCAAATTAGCAGAAACCAAGAATGTGCCCACTCTTGACCTAGATATCGAGTTTCTCTATGTAAATTCGTAACTCGAGGTATCCATAATCTCCAGGTGAAGGTCTCTAACCAATGAATGTCAATAACTCATCCAAACCCACAACCATACCCTAGAATCACTCGGATAATCAAGCCAGTTAGCATGCAATTGAAGTCACCACCCACTAGCTCGAGCAAAGCTAGATATCATAGTCGGACCTCCAATAACTCCAACCACACAAAGCATGATTGCACCTCAAAATTAATAAGAGAAATATTATGTTAAAAATGAGAGATATTATGTTCAGTGCATTATTCATAAGGTAGAGGCCATGTATGAGGGATGAGTGTGTTCTCGTTCATCATACGCGAATAAACATATATTGTAATGTGCCTTATTATAGTTTAATGAAACATGAATGACGATGAAACTAGGATACTCATCCATTGGCTTTTCAACTTGTTTCCATTTCTCAAGTCAGCAATACAAGTTAATCACATGATGACACCACATGGCAACAATGGCAAACGGATGTAAACTATATATAACCTCTGGATCAAAGAGCCGCAATATTTCATTAAAAATTGCTGTATATAGATGTTGATAATATAAATCTACTTGCACCTATCCAAGCTAAGGTTCAAAACTAATCAGTAGCATTGTTTGAGCAGAGAGAAATTGATGCCTCCAAATAGACAAGGATATAATAAACACACGTGCATCATGTCATGCTAGAATTCAAAATGAACTATTTGCACTTTTGCGGCCGAGTGAAATTGATGCCTCCAAAATGTAACAGAATCAAGAAGAACGTAAAAGAATGCAGTACCTCCCATACTCATCAACAAGAAATCCTTCCATCTCCCTTATAGGATCGTCAATCGAACGCTCAGCTCGTGAAGGGCGTCTAAGAGCTGCTGACGTTGAGTCATCATTTGGCACTTCAATATCAGCTATGAAACGCCGCAATACTGGCTCAGGCATGATCTTTCTATCAACCCAAATTTTCAAGACCTGAAAAATACTTTATTAATTTTCTGGACATGGACAAAAACAGAAATTATGCAAAACTGGACACCTTGAGACACTGGCGACGGTTCTCACGAGCACCTGATCCAGGTGGAGCTGCAGCACCTAAAAGACGTGGCAAGGACACTTGAACAGCAGGTACATAAGAGGCAGATGCTATACCTGAACACATGTATATTAGGGTGCATATATATGAACATCTATTCAGCCATGTATTTAATTTCTAGAAGAAATAAAAAGCTGAAACAATTTATACCTAGTTTAACACCAAGAATAGTAGCAATGGTATGTTCCCCGTTTGTTTACCAGAATAAGACAGATTATGCTACTTGTCCATAAGAAAGTTGTTTCACTTTTTGGTCGGCAAGTTCAAAATATTGGGCAGCTAACATCAATTATCATTAATTTTGATGGTGAAAATAAATACAATGACTAATTTTATAGCGTATTTTAGAAGATACTGCCTACTGTACTGTCTCCTACTACAATCACATATGATTTTCAGAAACTTTTTGAAATAGCTTGACGAACATAACATATTCCCCTATCCTGAACAGGCACAAACACAAAATATATCAATATTACTCCACCCTCTGCGCACTTATTTCCCCAATATTATTCTCCTTTTAAAATGGGCATTAAAAATCACATCCAAGCAGTAGCATAATGCCAACATGTGAATTTATACCAAACAAATTTGTTTGAATTGTAAGTTTGCCTAGTAGTTAGATAGAGGTCAACAATGTTACAGTGAAATTTTAGACATCTACCTTTTTGACTATGTGAACACTGTGTGATTGAATAGTAGCAATGGTATGTTCATAAGAAAGTTGTTTCACTTTTTGGTCGGCAAGTTCAAAATATTGGGCAGCTAACATCAATTATCATTAATTTTGATGGTGAAAATAAATACAATGACTAATTTTATAGCGTATTTTAGAAGATACTGCCTACTGTACTGTCTCCTACTACAATCACATATGATTTTCAGAAACTTTTTGAAATAGCTTGACGAACATAACATATTCCCCTATCCTTAACAGGCACAAACACAAAATATATCAATATTACTCCACCCTCTGCGCACTTATTTCCCCAATATTATTCTCCTTTTAAAATGGGCATTAAAAATCACATCCAAGCAGTAGCATAATGCCAACATGTGAATTTATACCAAACAAATTTGTTTGAATTGTAAGTTTGCCTAGTAGTTAGATAGAGGTCAACAATGTTACAGTGAAATTTTAGACATCTACCTTTTTGACTATGTGAACACTGTGTGATTGAATCCACAAGAAAAAACAAGTCAATCCTGCGATGAAAGCTTGGCTCGTTCTCCAATTTTCTGATGAGTAGTTCCACAACCTGCATGAAATTAACGTAAAATCTTCATTGTTTGTCTTACAAACAAAATAAAGCATCTTAGAACAAAATTCAATGTAAAGGGGACCCCAACAACGACATGGAGTACAACCACAAAGATAGCATAACCCTTCTTGAAGTAATAACATGAAATAGGACATTGCAGTACAGCATACAAATAAAGTGGCAAATGCGTTCTAAAGCATAGTTTGCAAGGATTCCCAAACACTCAACTTGGCAATCATAAACGGTAGAAGTCTGCACTTTGTCACACAAGTAAAAACATAAGGTTTCAACAATTACAAAAATAGACCATCCAGGGGATGCTACTTATATCCAAGGTTTTAAAAAACGCGCCTCGAGGCGCTGAGGCGTACGCCTCGAGGCTTTTTTCACCAAAAAATGCCTCGAGGCGCAAGAGGCGTATGTGAAATCGGCAACTTACGCCTCGAGGCTATGAGGCGCTCATCGAGGCGTTGAGGCGCTGAGGCGCTTGTGAGGCGTACGCCTCATCTGGAATATATTTAAACCATAAAAAATCTCAAAATAATTTGAACCTAAACCCCTAAATGTCAATGGAAGATGTCCTGGGCTTGTGAAACTTGAATTCTTTCCTCTTCTTCCCCCAAGTAGTATATTCTAGCCTCTCTCTTGTATACTTCAGCAAATGCTTTTCTCCCTGAGCAGTGGTGCTGCAGCCATTGAAGGTCTTGGGTTTTCTTCTGGACTTAGCAACTTTCTTTTCCCGTTTGCAATCTTAAAACCTATTTAGAATACGAAATTAGATCACCAAATGATCAAAATTTGCTCAAAATCTGCTGCTGTGTATTCTTATTTCATAAATAGAGAAAAACAAACTAAGTTCATTCCTTGTTACTCTTGGTTTAAGGAGCAAAATTTGCTCAAAATATGTTGTTGTGTATTCTTCTTCCACCTTAAAGTCTCTACTTTTGTACTTGTTTAAAGTTTCAAAATCTGCTACTGTTTGTATTTGCTTAAAGTCTTAAAATTTGTTTGTTCTCCAGGAGCCTTATTTGAGGACTTTAATGCTATTGTTTGTACGGGACACTAACTTTCTTATTTTGTCAATAGATATTATAACTTTCATGCCAGAGACTATAATGCATTCTTATTTCTAGCATTTTTCTACGAAGTTGTATATTTGTATAGTTTTTAACCTAAAACTGAGGCTTACGCCTCGACCGCCTCGAGGCTTACGCCTCGCCTCGTTTACGGGAAACCGCCTCGATCCGCCTCACGTTTTTTAAAACCATGCTTATATCCTGGACTTCATTTTTCGAAAAAAAAGGGCCAACATACAGTGCTCATGTAATCTTCATCAAATAAAAAGAGATTCTACAAGCACTCCAAAAAAGAAGTCAGAGATAAAATCCCCACAATATTTTTCTCAACATAAAGCCTCAGACCATAATTAATACCGCTGTGCTTACACCACACCTGTCAGAGCATAGAGAAGGCCTTCTCTGTCTGATGGCCTCCTAAATCATGTCCCTTTTAAGTCATTTCAAGAAAACTAGGCGTTAAAAAGTTTACTGACCAAAATCTTCAACCGTCTCTGAAACCCTTCCATTGAAAAAAAACAGCAAAGGAAAAGATAGTTCAGAATGTCCCACGCTGCTGCACCTCACACAGTCAATCTCATCAGCAGTACCAACGGTTTTCAGTACAGCTTCATACGGTCATACCAAGCCTCCCACTTTAAAGTAACCCCATGAAGATCCTTCGTTCGAAGGGGCATGGAGATCCCATTTTGTACACGATCCTTCGCCCATACCTCAGCAATTCCCAACATAAACTCATAATTAAGACATGAATTTCGGCTGAACAGTGTCCAATATTCCAATGCAGAACATATGAAGTGTTGTGTTTTTGGCACTGGCCAACACAAAATACATCAGTTGGTGTTAACTCAATTAATCGAGTGTCTAAAAGCACCTCCTGAGAATGTTGCACCTTATTTCTCCTGCACAAGCTAATCTAACTACCTTTTATCTCTGTCTCCTTATTGCTAGTAGCAGATATGATCACGATATTTCTATGCCAGAATCCATCAATGATGGAATACTTATTTTGTCTCCTAGCATATGCTTCAAGAAGCCAGAGATATTAGCATAACCAACCAAGGCTCCCACCAAAAAGTAGATACACTTACTGAAACATGTGCTCTTTTCCATAAAAATGAGAATAAGGGGAAAGAGGTTGAACATAATATTACATCACATATGGATGCAAATCTTGAAAATTATATGGTTGGGTAGACCAAAGATAGAGAGTTAATGGCATTGTTGGAGAGTTGAAATGTGATAATGATGACTGTTCCACTTCAAAAATAAAATGGCAATTGAGTAACTGATGATGATGCAGAAGTTAGTGGTTGTAGTGATGGCGGAAGAGCGGGTTGGGTACCAATAAAAACTATGATGCAGCGAGTGCAATGGTAATTTTAATTTTTTATATGAATTGAGATCAACAAAATTCTATAGCATCCATAAGTATAGTTAGGTAGCTCCCTCATCAACAACCTGAAAGTACAAAAGCACATAGTCCTCATCTCACTACTCATGATGAATAATACACAAAGGTCAACTTCTCCATGTTTATCGGCAAGCCTGAAAATCCTAGACAATAAGCATTTAGAATCGCATCCCTTGAACGAAAAGGGTCATCTGCATAATTTAGTACAGGATAGGAACGCTCAAATCACTTCTTCAAAAGCCTTGGAAACCTCCATCCAATATGACCTGATGTGTTGCTATAGTAAATGAATCGATAGCCAAAACAAGTGTAACGACATCAATGGGCATCCCCGATGTACTCCTTTTTGTTGTTGGATGGCCCCTCCTCTCGGATGCTTATAAATCAGAGCAGACAGGGAGAAAGTTGGTAACACATATTCTAATCTGGGCAATACACTGATCAAAAAAGTCCCTGTGCAATGAACTCCAAAGGAACAACCAACCCGTGCTGTCATAGACCTTATGAATGTCTACCTTCCACATCAAGCTTCAGGCCTCTTCTTCTCCAGTTAGCCGCAATCTCCAAATCCAGTACCATCGTATCTATCATTTCCTCCCGAAGATAAATGCCGCCTGTGTTGAATTGATTATAGAGACCAGGACGCCACTCAAGCAATTCTTATCAAACTTCACCACAATCAGATTGCAAAATCTGAGAGCAACAAGTTAAATTGAAACTATTACGAGATCTAAATCCCATACAATCTAGAAGCCATCACAATGCAATTTCTCTGGCATCTAAGGTACTGCTGTTGATATCGAACCTGGCCACGTCGAAGATGGTTGTCCACAACGATTCTACACAAACATTGCAAACCCCTCCAACAACAACCTTGTATCATCCGCATCCAAAGATAGACCAGGTTGAATGATCATGGGCGGATCCAGACCAACCCCACAACACTAGCAAATATCGCCAATCACAATTGCTGCAAATTCCAGCAATAAGTCATCCCAATCCCTGTAGTAAAGATATACTTCCTCATCATGTCAAACCATCATGATGCATACACCAAGCACAATGATGCATCCCCAAAAACAGTTGGTCTTGCATCTAATCCCTACTCTTCATTGACATGAACAGTCACAAGACTCACATTTACAATTACATTAATAAACCAAGATCCTATGACCTGTGACCACGTCACACTTCATGACATCTTCATCTCCCCTAAGATGGGAGCACCATGCAAGCAACGTTGTCGGTGCATCACCAATGCACCCACAAACAGCCAGAGCATAAATAAGGTTTTGAAAAAATGAAAGACGAAACGAAGCGGTTTCCTGAAATCAAAGTGAGACATAGATCCTCATTTTGTTCCAAAACAATATGTTGTTAACGGAACCCAGGAGAGTGGGCTGGATGGAGAAGGGCGACGCTTCCGGCGCTCACAAGGAGAGCCCGCAGTTCGTTGCCGCAGAAGGGGAGGCGGCGTTCTCATCAGGTGGGAGGTGGGTGCCGGTTTCATACAAGAAACCAGGGCGTAAGTGTTGGCGGTGTGGCGTTAGGGGCCACCTTGCTTCGGTGTGTGTTGCAAGGCCTCGGTGCTTTGCATGCGGTGGTTTGGGTCACAAGCAGGCGGGTTGTGGTGCAAGATCGAGGGGTGATGTGAGTCTGTTCTCTCTCGGAAAGCCCGCGTTGCCTTCGAGGAGTCCAAGGGAAGAAGTGGGTACTTCCGTCTTTGGACGCCGTTCTTTCGCGCAGGTGGTCGCAGGGGAAACCTGCTTGACTGCGGGTGCGAAGGGGAGCTGCGGAGGGGGTGGGGAGCTACGGAGGGGAGGTCACTGCATTGCGGACGGGTTCGTCAAAGTCGGGGGATCACGTTGCGGAGGGTGCGGGTTCTTCGAAGGTGGGGGAGCAGCATGCACGTGGTCCGTGGGGTGGAAGGGCGATCGTCGGTGTATTCCTGGGAGCGAGCGTGGCGTTAGAGGCGGTGAGCAACACTCTCGGGGAGATCTTGGGGAGGCAGTTCTCAGGAGACGTGTTCCTCCTAGGGGCGAAAAGATGTTGCGTTCGGGGTTTATCGAATGAACAGCGGTTTCGTTTGCTGCATGCCGGGACTCGGGGAGGCATCGCTTGGAGGGATTTGCGCTTTGTGGATGGGGCTTGTTCGGACCTGGAGGTCTGCGTTGCTGTGGTCCGAGGTGTTCCATTCCTATCGAGGTCCGTCCAGTGCCTTCGGCGTCCTCTGAGGAGGTGGAGTGAAGTGTTGGTCGTCACTAACGACGGGTTATCGCCTGGTTCTGATCCCTCCTCCACGATTGTTCTCATGGAGTGCAACAAGGCCTTCCTCGATCGAGCGTCGGATCAGATTTTCTTTGGGGAGTTAAAGTTGGGAAGATTCTACTGCAGGGTTGAGTTGTCGGTGGTGGTGCCTCCCCCCCCCTCTCGCCGTGCTATGATGTTTTCGTAAGGCCCTCGCCTGTCCTCGTACGTGATGCCCATCCTCTCGCTTGGAGTCGTTGCATGGTAGCCAACCTTGGCGGTGTCAGGAGTGACGTGGAGGGTAGGAGCACGCATATCGGTGGGGATTGCATCTTCTCGAGTGCCTCGCCAGGCTCCGCTTTTCGGGTATTCTCTCCCGGGTTTGCTTTTATTGATGTCGGTGCTGGTCCCTCATTCGGATCCTTCCGCGAACCGGTTTGCCGGGTGGTAGAACTTGACCCGACCGAGCTTCATGAGGCGGATCCGGGTCCTGTCCTACCTGCATCGGATTCGGGTTCTGTCCTAGCTGCAGCAGATACGGGTTCGGCTCAGGAGGTCGTCTATTTTCCTTCCTCGGGGTTTGTCTCATCGGCAATGCGGGAGGAACCCTCTTCTCCTCGCGAGAGAGCGTTTTCACAGGGAGTTCCTTCCGATGGTGCTGCAGGGAGTCTCAGTGCTGCTGGGTCTGAAGGAGAATCATCGAGGAGATCATCCAAGCGTTACAGAAGAAGGCGCACTTCACGTTCATTGTCCAGGGAACATCAGACCTGCCTCACTTTCGAAGAGGCGGTGGCAAAGGCGGCTGGTGTGGTACCCTCTTGGGGCTTCAAAAGTGTTTCCAAATGAAGGTTTTAACCTGGAATGTGAGAGGCGTGGGAGATGCGGATAAGAGGAGGGTGTTAGGTAACAGATTCAAAGAGTGGGGGTGCGACGTGATTCTTCTGCAGGAAACCAAGCTGGCTATCTTCGACAAGGATGTTTGGCGCTCTTTTGCCGTGGGGGATCTGGATGAGTTCACCGCTTTGCCTGCAATCGGCCATGCGGGGGGCTTACTGGTTGCTTGGAAGTCATCGGCTTTCTCTCTTATCTCCGCCGTCAAGGGGTGTCACTCTATTTCTGTCTTTTTGTCTAGGAAGGTGGACTCAGAAACTATCATTTTCTCCTATGCGTACGGTCCTTGTTGTTATGTCAAGAGAAGAGAACTTTGGGACGAGCTTCGGCGGGCCAGTCAGGATTCTCCGGATGTTCCTTGGCTGATAGGAGGAGATTTCAATGTTACATTGCGTGCTTCTGATAGGCCACGCTCCAAGGGGGGTACAGATCCGGGATCAGCTGACTTTTCGGACTTCGTTACATCAATGGCTTTGGAGGATCTGCGTGCTACGGACTCTACGTTCACTTGGAGGAGTGCTTCGTCAAAATCTTGCATTGACAGGTTATTCGCTTCGCAGGCTTTTATGTCGTTGTTTCCCTTGGCAAACGTTCTCTCTCGGGCACGCTCTTTCTCGGATCATACTCCTCTCGTTTGGAACTCCGAATTTTCGCCTCCCGTAGCGGGTTTCTTTAGATATGAGAGATGTTGGTTGCTTGAAGATAACTTCCGTGATCTCGTGGCTGACATTTGGAGTAAGGAGTGCGGTGGTCGGCCGGCGGTGGTCAGATTTGAAAAGAAGTTAGTGTGCCTGCGGAATGCTTTGGCTTCGTTCAAAAAAAGAACGCAGGAGGCTAGGGCGTTTGCTAGGAAGGATGCGGAGGTGATCGTCGCAGCTTTGGATGCCTGGAGGGGGAGAGCGACCTCTGCCCCGAGGAGGTTGTCTCCATGTCGGCGGCGGTGGCTACGGTGGAAAGAGAGGAAAGGAAGAGGGTGGCGGAATGGCGCCAGAGGGCTAAGATCAAATGGATTAGGGAGGGAGATGCTAATTCCTCCTATTTTCATAGGGTGGCCTCTAGCAGGAGACGTTCTAACTATATTCATTCCATCTCCTTCGGGGGCAGGGAAGTCGTGGGTGAGGAGGTTTTGGGGGGAGAGGTGGCCACGTACTTCAGGGACTTCTCATCTATTCGTGCGCCTAGTCGGTGGTTCTGGTCGGGGGAGGGCACCCCGCAAATATCGCCCCTGCTTTGTGCGGAGCTGATTAAGGAGGTCTCCCTGGAGGAGGTCAAGGATGCTATTAGGGATCTCAACGGTGACGCCTCGCCTGGGCCGGACGGTTTCCCCATTGCGTTCTACAAGGACTTCTGGGAGGTGGTTGGGAAGGAGGTTTGGGAGGTTATCTTGGAGTTCTGCAAAGGAAACGCGGGCTTCGACCGTGTCAATAGGGCTCTCATTGTCTTGTTGCCTAAGACCTCCTCTCCTCGCGCTATCGAAGACTTTCGACCGATTGCATTTCCAATGCACTATACTTGATCGTGGCAAAGGTTTTTGCGCGGAGGCTTGCGCCGTTGCTTGACGACTTAGTCGAGCCCTCGCAGGCTGCCTTCATCCGTGGGCGACAAATTTCTGATGTTACGGCTCTGGCTTCTGAGATGGTGGAGAGTTGGGTGAGGCGGGGGATACTCGGGGTCCTGTGGAAGGTGGACTTTGCTAAGGCTTACGACTCGCTGGATTGGAAATTCCTTTGGATGGTGCTGCGGGCTCGTGGGTTTCCAAAGATGTGGATATCATGGATGCGCAGGTGCATTACTACTGCCTCTTTCTCTATCATGATGAACGGTCGCGTCGTTGGCGAGCGATTTCAACCTAGAAGGGGCGTACGGCAGGGATGCCCCTTGGCGCCCTTGCTATTTGTTATTGCGGTTGACGTGTTGCCACGGATGGTGGCTCGGGTAGTGGATCATGGCCTTTCCTTGGGATTCTCTTGCGGTAGCCGGAGCGTCCCAACCCTGCAATATGCAGATGACACTATTGTTTTCATCGAGGGTGGCATTGAGGAAGTCAGAGGGATGGCGGTCACTTTGAAAATATTTAGCGAGCTCTCGGGGCTCCTCATCAATCAAGCAAAGTCCAAGGTGATTCCTTTCGCTTGGGATGCGGGCTCGGCGGGTGCGTGTGGACTGCTGCTGGGAACCCCTCCTTCCTCGCTTCCAATCGACTATTTGGGGATGCCGTTGGGGGCGAGGAGATCTAGGCTTCGTGATTGGCGCAAGGTGGTGGACAAAGCGGAAAGGAGGCTCGCCGGGTGGAGCGCAGCCATGCTCTCTCGGGGAGGTCGGCTCGTTCTTATTAGATCGGTTCTTGCTTCTATACCTATCTACTATCTATCAAATTGGATTATTCCGGTGGGGATTAGGAAGCGCCTCGAGGGTCTGATGCGAAGCATTCTTTGGGGGAGAAGGGGGCCTTCTTCGCATGGTCCACACCTGGTGGCATGGGCGGAGGTGGCTAAGAGGAAGTGCGATGGCGGGCTTGGCATTCGGCGGCTTGATCACGTGAATGACGCGTTGCTTCTCAAGTGGGTCAATAGGCTTTGGGGAAGTGTCAATGGCTTCTTCCCGTCCATTCTGTGGGATCTATTATCTCTTGGGGTGGAGTTGAGGCTAGATTCGGACGATCGTCGCTCTGGAACCCCCTTCTGGCGGGGGATTGTATCTGTTGCTCGGCGCTATTCTCATCTCTTTACTCATGTGCTTGGGGATGGCAACTCCTTCTTGTTCTGGCACGATATGTGGGCTGGGGTGGCCCCCCTCGGTGATACCTTCTCGCGCCTATGTGCTTTGGCGCGAGATCCTCAGGAGGCGGTGGCTTCATCTTGGTGTGGAAATGAGTGGTTCCCTTCATTTGCCAGTAACCTCTCCGATCAGCGATTCGATGACCTGCCGGCTCTCCTCCATGTGCTTAAGGGTGCGCCCAGGCCTTCGGGTGGTCGGGATCACTGGGTTTGGCGCGATGGCGTCTTCTCATCGAGGCGGGCGTTCAGGGCGATTTCGCAGCAGGAGATTCTGCCTCAGGACCTCAGGTGCTTGGATATTAAATTCCTTTGGAGTATCAGGCCCCCGGAGAGGGTCGTTTTCTTTCTGTGGCTGCTCAGACGCGAGAGGATATTGACCCGCGATAGGTGCGCAAGGTTTTTCGAGGGGTTCGGTTCTACGGATTGTGCGTTGTGTGGTGGCAATTTGGAGACCTCGGAGCACCTTTTCTTCCTTTGCCCAGACACTGCTGTCATTTGGGCGGAGGCCCGAATTACGTGGATCGACACCTCCTCGGCTTTGGCGTTTTGGGACTCTTTGCAATCAAATAAAGATAGGGCGCGGGGGGAGCTCCTTCGTCCGTTCGCGTGCATTTGGGCGATTTGGTTAGGGCGTAACTCGAAGATTTTCAAGGGGCAAAGGTTCTACAAGGAGAACATTTTGGCGCATTCGGCTTTGCTGTCCAATGATTGGTCCTTACTGTAGTGCGTCCTTTTTTGGGGGTTTCCAGAGGGATCTACTCGATCCTCTAAATCTGTATCTCTCTCGCTTTTGTATCATCGCTTGTTTAATAAAAAGTTTGGGGCGAGCACCAAGTCGTGCCTCCCCCGAACAGTTGCTTTCAAAAAAAACCAATATGTTGTTAACCAAAAACGTTGTATTAAAATTTGTAAAACTATATTATAACACAAATCTCCAAACTTGTAAAGCAAAATAAAATATTTCTAGTGTAATTCATCATTATCGTATTCCCAAAGATGAGCAAATGTTACCACTAGTGCAAGAATAAAACACAAGACAAAATAATGATTACAAAGCATAATAACTTCCAAGTTATAATTTCTAACTATTTACCCAAAAATGAAAAAGATAGAATGTCCAATTGATATCCGGAAATATTTTTTTAGAAGTAAAAAGGTGGTCTCCCTAATTCGGACATGCCGTCATGGCCTCAAATTTCAACGAAATTCGATCGAATTTCTGTCAAATATCGATATCCTGTCGAAATCGAAATTCGACCAAAATGACCAAAATATGGGGGTCCTGGTACAAAAAATGACCCAAATGACCGAAATTTCGATCGAATTTCGATCGAAATTCCACCGAAATTCCATTTCGGTCGGACACCGAAATGGTGACTGAAACCGATATTTAGGACCTTGCCCGCCGTAGTATACGTTTACTATATATTCATGTCCAAAAAGATGTTCTCCTTGTTGATTCGAACTACAACATATGCATTAAGATTATCATTAGGGTTCACGAAAGTAGGCTGAGCGACCGCATATGCGGTAAGGTTGCAAGCATAATCACGAATCTTAATGCATTCAAAAATATAAATGAATTCAAAAATATAATATTGTAATACTAAATGAATTCAAGCTGATGAAAATGCGGTAAATGAAGCAGGCTGAGCGACCGCATATGCGGTAAATGAAGCAGGCTGAGCGACCGCATATTTCACTGTTGAAAATATAAATGAATTCAAACTTTTAAGGTTGCAAGAATAAAAATATAAATGAATTCAAAAATATAATCATGAATCCACAATATAGATCAAATATTGTAAAACTCAAGGAATTTTTCATCCAAATGTCAGAATAGATAGCATAACAACAAGAATCCATAGCGAAATGACAAAATAGACAACATAAACAATTACAATTCATAGCATGAATCCAAAAAAGTCATGGATAACACAAAAGTTTGCAACTGAACCGTTTAAACGGTCGTTTAACGACGTTTATGAGGCCCACCCGCATATGAGCCCGACTTTGACTAGTCCGTGCCGTCGAGGGTAGCATGCGTTCATGCGTTTAAACGACAACGTAAACAGTCATTTAAAATATTTTTGCATCCTTGCATATGCGTGTGGACTCCTAAGCATGCCACATAAGTGAATCCCCATACTATGTGCCCCTTACGCATATGCAGACTGCATATGCATGTTGTGCAGCCGCATAAGCATGACATGCGGCCGCTTCCAACTCCAACAACATCATCAGGAAATCAAATTTGAAGATAAAATCATCACCAACAACCACCGCGACAACATTGGGTTCAGATATCATTAAAGACGTCCTCGATATTTGCGAATTGGCAACATATCATGGGCTCATCCAATGATGGAAGGAACATTCTCTTAAAGTCGGTTAGTGGATTGAAGAGCGTGAATTAGAAAGGTTCTGCTCACACCTCCTGCAGAGCTACTACAACACAATCTTACCAAGGCAAGATTCTTCTCAACAAGGAGGGATTGATGCAATTCATGCCCAATATTGAAGAGTTATATGCAACTTTTAACAATAAAAAATGTCCAAGAGTACCATTGTCATTATATATCTCTCTAAGGGTTTCCATGTAATATTTTTTGTCCTCTTGGAGCTTACGGTTTGGAAAGAGGGGCACATCTTCTATGATGCAACCCATGTAAATTTGAGCTTTTTTTGTATTTCTAAAGGGGGTATAGCCCTGTCATAAAAGGGGCATCATGGGAATGGTAGACGGCAGAACATAAGAAAGCCAAGGAAACCCGTATTGGTATATCTCCTCTCCCCTTCCCTTCCCCGCCTCTCGCTCTCCCTCTCAGCAACCGTCCCTTTCCTTCTCTTCTCCAGCTCCAGCATTCTCCTCTCTTTTCCCCAATCCAGCATCCTCTACTTTCACATCTCTCATCTTCATCTCCAGTAGGCCATAGCCCAGCCTTCTCCAGCTTTCTCTCCCCCCCAGATCTCCTTTCCCTCCTCAACAGCTCGCCACCCTCCACTTGTTCCATGCAGCCTCTCCTACACTCCATCTCTCCCAACCCCGATACACCTTCTACAACTCACTTCCCTTCCCCCAACAACCCATCCCATTTCTCGCCATCAACATCATCATCTCAGCCATAAACAAGGTTTGAAAAAATGAAAGGCGGAACAAGGCGTTTTCCCTGGAGGTGAGGCGAGGTGAGATGTGAATCTCGATTTGTATAGGAAAATAATTAAAAAAAGTATAATAAATAAATTTATTGGTGAAAGAATCTAATCTAACAGACATATAATATATAACGACGTAATATATGATGATATTATTAAGATAATAACATCAAAAAAAGGATTTGTCAATGCCATAAACCTTTCTACTAAATTTCTACCCAATCAAAAGAAAATCATTGGATATATCTATCACTAAAATATTTAACAAAAAGGGATTGGTTATAGTTGTCATTAAAGATATCCAAGTTGTTGATATGAATCATATGATTTTAATCCTAACCGTATGTTATGTTGAACCCAGATGAATAACGGTCTAGTGTCCCCATGTGCCACCATACCCTCAAGGCTTTTTCTTATTGCCTCGAGCACTTCGAGGCACGACTTTTCAAACCATGGCCACAAATACCCTTGTCACCAGCATACTTTCACCACCACCAACTCATTCTCTCCATTTTTTCTTGCAGTCATTTGGTACATCGGTTGTCATCGCCGTCTATTTTATTTTTTATTTTTTTAATGTGAGTTTGAAGTCATGACTACTTTATTTTAGTATGGTTTGAAGTTCCGTCTCGGCTACCATTTTCTCTAAAGACAGATATCTATTATTTATCTCGATTCATTCTTTTATCGTGTCATTTGTCAGCCTTTGTTCTATGTTATTGTATGACTATATATGGGGTCTGCGATCTGGACTGTTCAGCTTCTTGTTTTATTTAGGTGCATGAATCCCATTATTTATCTATATCCTGTTCAGACAGTCATTCATTGATGTGGTTACCTATATGTAGTTACAGTAGCGCTTCTAAAGCCTATGTGAGCCTTACTGACGATGTTCCAGGTGCATAATACTCCCACTAAAGTCTTTACCATTAAATTATTGGCATTAAACTGACTGCTTTAATTGGTTGGACAAGTTGGACCCCTATGAAATATGCTAGCGATTTGGTTCTATTCACAACGAATTTATCCTCTAAATCTCTTATATTTATTCCTGACATTTTGATTCCCTGTTCGGATTGTTCCCTTCTTGAGAAGTAGCAGCAGCAAAGGTACCTGATGATGATCTGTTTAGAACTCATTTTGGGAGTTGATCAGGCTTGATAACCACTGGGCGTATTCGCATAGTCCATGCATTTAGTTAACTAAAAGTCTTGGGTATGTCACATGCATATGCACCATTAAATTAGCAATCTAATGGGATTTTTAGATTGCATCAAAGTGGTATCAAAGCAAATAGATCCGTAAAAAAATAATGATTCCATTTTGCACTTGCATTGCATCCGATATTTTTTCCTTATTTTGTGTGGCTCGTATTTTTAACTTCTACAAGTGCAGGGCCCTACCTACCTTTTTTATTTTTTGTCGACTGTCAATAGTTGCCTACCCTTTTATTTTATATACTTTGTACAGCTAAGCCAACTGCTTTTTTTAGTTTCATGCTTGTTGTTCAGTTCTGCCAACCATCTTTAATTTCCTATTCGTGGTACGGCTCTGCCGACTATTTTATTTTTCTTTATTTGCAAGTGCGAGTTTTGATATCTTTCATTTAGTGGCTTTGTGTTGAAAAAAATCATTGTTATTTTATTTTTTGTATGAATAAAAGAAAAAAACTGTGTGCCTATGTTTCTTTCTTTCATATTATTTTACACATTAGTTTTACCATGCAAAAAAAAGTTCAGTCTTGTATTTTGCGTCCTCGCACCCTTGTACCGTTGGGAACAAATCATTAATGGCTCGTCAACCTAACCCTCATTCCACGGCACGTCTAGAAGCCATGATAACAAGCCATGGTAGTGAAATCCGTCATACTAGAACCCGATTAGGAAACATAGAGAGAACAATGATCAGGGATACCCAACAGTTGGAAGCCATGATACCAAACAAAATAGAGAGGCAATATAAACATGATCACAACTTAAGGGTTTCTAAGCAATCATTGAAAACTAGATATCCTAGTTCTCATAACCTCCGGCATCGTCGAGAAGATCAAGTTGTATTTGCTCCTAGTCCATGGAGAAGCACAAAATCCCCAAATCAAGAATCATCACACGAATTGAGTAATAAAGATAAAAAGTCCCAAGAGCAACGAGAGGTGAAGTGACCAAGAGAAAACATGTCACCGAGCCGATGTCCTAATCAATTACAGAACTCCAAATGAGACCATGACATGTTGATTAACGTGGATGAAGTTGATGGAAGACATTATCAAGACGTCTTATTAGATTGGATGGATCAACTGGATCGCATCTTCGTGAATGGATCTGTCAAGTGAGAATAGGGTTCGGGTTGCCACATCGAAATTAAAGATATGCCTTACTTTGGTGGAATCGACTTCACGAGGAGTGTCACCATCATGTTAAAGAAAGCATTCATTCTTGGATCAAGATGCAGCATAAGTTTCGTGACCCATAAGGAATACCGGTATAACCCTTACCACCCTCTTCAAATCCTTCACCAAGGGACACGTACCATCACGGAATACACCGAAGAGTTCCGGGTCTTTGGTAGCTCAGAACAACCTAAAGGAAAGTGACTCTCAACCCATACATGGATCGCGAACAAATAACATAGTCAAACTATACATGTGTGATGATTGTACAATGGATGTGGGACATGACAGAGCTACACGGATTGAGACTGATTCAACAAAACACCACTCCATGCCCACAATCACCCCTAATGTCCCGACCACCACGTCAAATACATCCACTGGACTAACTAGGATTGTCTCACAATCAACCGTCAAATCAGTTGCTTCGAGATCTCGAACCAATCTCGTAGATACGCTTGCCCAGTCCCAATCCGCTTATGCTAGATCAGGAATCCTTGGCACTCTGCCTACTATGGGATATGAACCCTACTTCAAGTACCTGCAAAAGAGTCATATAGCATCAGAGTGCTTCGATTCATACACAACAAATACACACCTAATGCATGGTGAGCCAAGTGATAGGCCACCTCCACTTGTGAGGTTGAACTGAAATATTGAGTGAATGTCCCAAATGATAAGAAAAAGATTAAGGCTAGTAAAGTTAATGCAGACACTAGTAGATCTTTTCTCTTTCATTAAATTCAACAACCTTGAAGGAAAAAATAATACACCAATGGAGTTTGTTCCCAAGTTCATACTAGCACAAAAGAGCACCTTCCACGCCCAATGTACCTCCAATGATCGTCTTGGCTTTCTAAACTCCAACAGAGGGAGCATAAGAAGGTTTGTAGTGCCAGAGACAACAGACAAATTAGGGGTGTATACATGACCATTAAATCAGTGCCATAAGATGATTTATTTTAAGGGAGCGACCCAAATACCAAAACATCATCGCAACACCAAATTTTTCATTATCCTAACATATGAAAACAAGGTCGGGTGTCATAGTGCACCTATGGAGGTCCCTCACATGTCCATAGGGCATCCTTTGCAGTTTGGGTGTCATAGGTATAACCTCAACCTGGTGCTCATAACCCCAAGCAAATGACAACCGACCAATGCAAAGATACCTAAATGGATCGCCAAAACTCTATGATGGTCAAATTATCTTATTGTTTACACAAATCACCTGAGATTCTTGATGCATCTACTTTCCAACTTCAACCCCGAGAGTCATTGGTCACTTTATTATTACTAATAGAGAGATTGTATATGATGTTATGTACTTAGGTCAAGAACACCATGAAGTTGCCTAAGCCCTAAAAGAATATGTGGATGTCAGACCCAAGAAACCTCGACCTCTACAAGACAAACCATCTCACATGAATCTTGTCACAGAAGCCGGCCTACCCCATATACCACATGATCGGAGGGCATCAAAACGTCAAATGCAGAGTTCAGAATCTAACTCGCTTCGGACCATTCCTACACGTCACCAAGAAGTTATCCCTATGGACTATGTAATCATGCTTACCCCAACCGCTAGGATCGTTGTCTTTGAGTTTGCCATGACTGGTCCGATTTCTAAAACAATAAATTATGTCAAGCGTATGAAGTCCTTGGATGCATCCCATAAAATGGGCCCTTCTCTAAGGGAGTTGTTTGTGTGTTTTGCATGCCTCATTTATTTTTTGTCTGATAAGGGCATCAAGTCGTTGTAAAAGTCGAGCATGCATTTACATTATAACATTGCATCACTTCCAAATTGACAGTCAAATAGAAGTAATAATCAGATCTTTGGAACACTTGATACATTGCCTTACATGACTGCTTAATGGGACTCGGTTCTTCTTTGTGCTGAATTTTCTTGTAATGGTTCATCTTATCAGTATACTTTTGAATGTTTTTACGAATTTTCCGACTCCATGTCCTTGAGCAAGCCTCCTTAGTTCAATCCAGATGGACTGGTCCAATTGTTGGTCATATGGTTGATCCTACCTATCAACTCCATGACAAAATCTTACACCAAATCCCAAATTACATCAACCATATACCCAAAACAAGCCAATACCCATGTGAGAAAGATGGGATTCAGAGAAGGAAATTCGAGGATGGCTCATTTCCACGATGAGTGTTTTCCCGAGCGAACCCAACACAAATTAAACCCCAAACAAAATTGGTTCTTTCATAATCATTCAAGAAGATGGGTCTAAATGCCTATGTAATGGACCTCCCTCCAGAGATGAGCACCTCATCGATATCATACATTGACAGAGATGCAACTATACTAGAGATTTTGTAGATGAAATCGTCACCAACAACCATCACGACAACATTGGGTTCAGATATCGTCAAAGACATCCTTGATATTTGCAAATTGGCAACATATCATGGGCTCGTCCAGTGATGGAAGGAACATTCCCTCATTTTCCATTTATGGATTAAAGACCATGAATTAGTAAGGTTCTGCCAGGATCGCCTACAGAGCTACTACAATGCAATCTTGCCGGAGCAAGATTCTTCTCAACATAAGAGAAGTGATGCAATTCATGCCCAACATTAAAGAGTTATATGCAACTTTCATCAACTGAAAATATCCAAGAGTACCCTTTTCATTATACATCTCTTCAAGGGCTTCCATGTAATATGTTTGTCCTTTTCTTTGGAGCGTACAGTTTCGAAATGGCAGGACACCTTCCACGGTGCAGCCCATGTGATTTTGGATTTTTTGTATTGTTTAAAGGGGACAGCCCTGTTATATAAGGGGTGCCATGGGAAAGGTAGACAACAGAACAGAAGAAAGCCAAGGAAACCCATACGAGCATATCTCCTTTCCCCATCCCATCCTCTCCCCACCTCTCTCTCTCTCTCTGCAACCTTCCCTTTCCTTTTCTCTTCCCCAGCTCCAATCTTCTCCTCTATTTTCCCCAATCCAGCCTCCTCTCCTTTCACAGCTCTCTTCTTCATCTCCAGCAGGCCACATCTCAGCTCTCCTCCTATTCATTCCTCCTAGTTCGTTCTCCCCCCCAGCTCTCTTTTCCATCCTCAGCATCTCACCACCATCCTCCTTGTTCCATGCAGCCTCTCCTCTACTCCCTCTCTCCAAATCTCAACACACCTTCTCCCATTCATTTTCCTTCCCCCAACAACACGTCCCCTTTTCCCGCCATCAGCAGCGCCATCTCCGCCACAAATAGCCTTGCCACCAACATACCTTTACCACCACCAACTCATCCTCACCCCTTGTTTTTCCTACAGTCATTTGGAACCGTGGTTGTCATCGCCGTCTATTTTATTTTTTAGGGTCAGGCTACCATTTGCTCTAAAGACAGAAATCTATTATTTATCTTGATTCACTCTTTTATCCTATCATTTGTCAGCCTTTGTTCTAATTTATTGTATGACTATATGGGGTCTGCGCTATGGAATGTTCTGCTGCTTGTTTCATTTAGGTGCATTATTAGTTATCTATATCCCTGCTCAGATGGTTATTCATTGGCGTGGTCACATCTGTAACAGTAGCACTTCTAAAGCCTATGTGAGCCTCACTGACGTTGTTCCAGCTGCATAATACTCTCACTAAAGTCTCGCCATTAAATTATTGACATTGAACTGACTGCTTTAATTGGTTGGACAAGTTGGATCCCTCTGAAATCTACTAGCGATTGGGTTCCATTCTCAGCCTATTTATCCTCTAAATCTCTTATATTTATTCCTGACATTTGATTTCATGTTCAAATTGCCCCCCTTCTTGAGAAGTTGCAGCAGCAAGTATCACTGATGATGATCAGTTTAGAACTCCTTTTGGGTGTTGCTCGGGCTTGGTGGTTTGATAACCAGCGGGCATATTCGCATAGTCCATGCATTTAGTTGATTAAAATTCTTGGGTATGCCACATGCATATGTACCCATTAAATTAGCAATCTAACGGAATTTTTAAATTGCGTCAATGGGTGCAATCTATTGTTTACTAACAATGTTTAGGCATATAAAATGATTACTCCTAGATGATCATTTTTAACTTAAGTTTGTCATGTTTAATAACAATGTTTAGGCATATAAAATGGAACTGGGTTGTATTGTTTCCAAAATAACATGTTTGTGATAACATTCTACTTTCTAATTAGGTATGTTGAATGATTTTTTTTGATATAATTCAAGATATGATTACTAATGTATAGTAATGTATTATTTCCAAGCATACTTAGGTATGTTGAATGATTATTTTTTTAAAATACTTAGTTCGGTATTGTTTCCAAGATAAAATATTTATGCTAACATTCAACTTAGGTCTAGTGAATAATTATTACTTAGAAATATTAAAGCTATGATTAGGTCTCCGTGAATTTAGTATGAATTTATTAACAATGTTTAATATGAATTTAGTTCTGTAGTTATGTGACTCTCCTTGCTAATTAAAATTTTGTTGTATTATTTTGATTATATATATATAGACGATATAGTACTTTTTTGATAATGATCTATGATTAAATGTTAGGCACCTACGCCTGGAGCTGGAAGCAAACCTCCGATTCAGATGAGCAATACAATGGAGTTTTTTGTTCATCATAGATCCAATGATTCGGGATGGAAGTATGCTTTTCTAGCTAATCTAAGTATCCCTAGCATGATTACTTCCTGATTAAGTCAAAAGGTTGTGACTGGAGAGATCAATCGCATGAAGCAACATTTGGCTCATATTAAAGGCAATACGTCATCTTGTCACAAGGTGACGCATGCAGTGAAGAAAGAAATTAAGGACAACATAATGGAAATTAAAGTAAATAGGAACGAGAAGACTGCAAGGATGAAAGACATTCAAGGGGAAGTGTCCATCGACATTAATGAACCCTTGACTGAAGGAGAGATGAATAGGAAAAGGCCTCGAATTTCTACAAAAAGATGTGCAAGATTCTCCATCAATTCACAGATTTTCTGGAGTTCTTGGGCATCACGTTGCATTGATCTTATGCCCGAAGAGATCAGCAAAGAGTCGAATGTGAAAACTGTCTTCACAAGAGCAAGGACATTGATTGTCATCATATACAATCATGCAAAAATATTGATCGATCTTGATGAAACAATTTGCCCAAAAGAGAGTGATAACGAGGTCGAGAATAACAAGATTTGCTATCACATATCTCACCTTGCAGTCTGTAATGAAGGACAAGTTGATACTTATGTTACTTCTAATGAAGGGAAAGCTTGTAAATAGGACAAGACAAAGAAGGGGAAAATGGCTTCAGTCATAATTGTGAATCCTTCATTTTGGACTCAAGTATCTTTGACCTTAAAGGTTTTTTCTCCGTTGGTACATGTTCTGTGGATTTTGATGAAGATAGGAGGTCGGTTATGGGGTTTGTATACATTGAGTTGCAAGATGCAAGAAAAAAGATCATGAGCATTTTCAAAGATTTCGAAGCATCTTACAAAAATTTTGTTGATGACATTGACTCAAAGTCAAAAGGAATATTAGATAGCCCCATCCACTTCGCTACGTATTTTTTGAATCATTATTTCTTTTATAGGGACAGTACTCAAATCTAGAGAAAAGCCTTGCTCTAAATGGATTCTTGGATTGTATGGATATTTTCTATCATGATTTAGAGATCCGAGATTTCATCACTAGGAAGAAGTTGTCTTTATATGAAGGGGCAGAATGATCATTTGGCAAACCTTTAAATGTCAGACAAATGTCAATCATTGATGATGATTTCAATCCAGGTATAAATTCTCGTTAGAATTCATAAACTTGTATGTTTAACAATTATTAATTATTTATTCTTATAAATAGCCAGTTGGTGGGGATTCATGGCATGGGAACACCACATTTGAAGGAAACGGCAATGGAAGTTTTAAAGTTGACAGCTTCTTCCCAGGGTTATGAAAGGAATTGGAGACTTTTGAGGCGGTAACGCTACAAAATTAGTGCAAGACATGTCAGATTTTACACATCATTAATGAGGTGGTTAATGATATTCGTGGTTATTTTGTAGATTCGCAGAAAAACAACCTTGAATTCAAGCGATTAAATGACTTGCTTTAAATCAGATGCAACGCCAAGTTGAGGGATCGTCATCTTAAAAAACAAAATGATCAATTGCCGCAAATGGCATAACCCATATGATAGATTGGATTGGTGAAGAAGATGAAGGAGATAAGGAGGTATTCCAAGGATTGAGGCTGACGTGGAACTTAGTGGCTGATGCAACTGGCACAGAAGATTTGGTACAACATAGAAGAAGCCAAAGGCATACTTCTGGTTCAACCTCATTGCCAACTTAAATGAGGAAGAATTCCATTTGAGAGAGAGTGAATATGAAGATGAAGACAATATCACAGTGGAATTTGATGATGACAATATCTAGATTTAGGTTTCTTTGTACTAAGTAGAATATTATCGCATGAGCAATTTTGTTTTCTCATGCTATTTTAATTAGCAAATTACTAAGGTTATTTGTATAAGTTTTGATTTCCTTTCAGATTCTTACATATTTTGGTGATTATTGTCAATTATTAAGTGTGCTAACTTTTATATTAAAGTGTCGTTATTTAATTGTTTTGAGCTCTATATGAAAGTCATTTTTCTTAAATCGTCTGTCGGACCACATTTATACATAATTTAATTTAGTTGTAGTCACTTTTGTATTTATTTATTTATTTATTTTTAAAAATTAGGAAACCGCATAAAACTACATATACCCCGCATATCCCCTTCCATACCGCTCAATCGCTATAAGTGACATGTATGAATGCATATGCATACCGCTTTCCTGAACCATGATTATCATCCTCTGATCTAGTACTGCTAGTTAGATCATCTAGTGCGCCATTCATGCAATTCAAATTTGTACCATCTTCATCGATGTCTTCCTCGTCATCATGAATCTCGTCGTCATCAACATCAATCACTACTTTACTCATATTACATAATACCATATTTGATTTTTGCGTTTAAAATAACCAATAAATTCGGCATTACCTTTATCTTTCTTCCTTTTGTTCATGTGTACACCATCTTGTACTTCCTCAAGTACCTCAGCATCCTCTTAATGAGAAGTATCTGCATCGAACTCTTGATATTTTTCATATTTACAAGATTGAAACTATAATACTCATTCATCACCAGAATCCACAACATCCAAGCATAGGGGATCCTACATAATATTTCCACGACCTCCATATGATTTAACTTCAAGTTGAACATAACATAGACCAAATCATTAAGTGTCATAATAAAACTACCCAATGTCGATGGTTAAACATAGCACATGTATAATTAGAAAATATTTATATAGTATGCTTGAAATATTACCTAACTAAATGAACTCTAGTTGCATTCATATCTCGAAGCACTACAATTGAAACTCAAAATTTCGATGGTAAACTTTGCCAACTCGATGGGTTTCATCCTTAAAAGCTCTCCACCAATCAGTTGAAGAACATAAAGTATAAAGAGATTTAAGAATGAATAACAAAAAAAGAAATTAATTATACATCACGAGGAATACATACCAGGAGTCATCTTCTTACATGTTATGCACCCGTCAAAGCAACTATTTATAGATCTACTTCTCCATTTCCAAAGGGTTGTTTATCAATCTCCCATAGCAAGAATATAATCCTCGATGGGTAAGGAAAATGAAGCCTCAAAGCAATATTGGGGATTAAGCAAGTAGGCACCACCGTGTAAATGAGTATGGAAATGGCAATCCCATGTAACATCTAGGGTCTCCCAAAATGCTCTTTATTTTGCTCCATCGTTGCCAAATGTGTGCACAATTTCTTCTTTGACTCTATGCATAGCTTCATAAATTAACCTTTTAGCGGATATTTTCTGAATCAACCATTCATAGAACTTTTACCTAGGCTTGGTTGTTCAAACCATATAAGTTACACCTGACCAAAAAGGGTAGTTTTTTACAATTGGGTTGCGTGCAATTTGCCCCCTCAAGGCTTGGAAGCATAAGGACTCCTTTTTCATGTATTGGAAGTAAAAATGACTAAAGAGAGACCCTGACATTGGGTGATCTTTGCAAAATGAGGTAATATCAAAACATACAATGGCAGGACCACGCCAAATCTCTACATGTTGTTACCTTTTTCATGGTCAAAAGACTCAAAACACAATTATAAGCATAAATAAAGTTGATGATCCTTTTGAATTTATTAAAAACGGTGGCATACAGTGTCGAAATGCCTTTAGCATCAAGTCAATGCATTAGGTTGTGCATGAAGTCCAATATAACTGCTTTCAACTTTCCACAAATATTTTTTTCCAATTGACTCGTAATTAAATGTATTATCAGGTACAACATGCACAACATTGTCTACACCGACCTCCTAAACTGTGTAATCCAACGTAGACAAAAGTTCTTACACTATTTCTTTTGTCAGATCCATGTATGAACTTCAAGAACCAAGTCCCCTTTGGATTATTCACCAGAAGATAGATTAGCGAAGGACCGTTTCTATTCATCCACCCTTCGGACATGATGCTACAACTCGTCTTGTTTTCCAAAGAAGCCTTTGCCTCATCTATCAGAATGTCAATGGCCTTCACTTATTCCTTCAATACCCAAGTTCTCAACTTGTTTAATCCTCTCCTATACGCACCAACTTCAAGAAGCATGATTTCAAATGATGATATATTTGCATGATTAAAGACCAATCCATTCTCATAAAATAATCTTCCAATGCTATGATGAGGATGACTTATATCCTCTTTCTTCCATGCTTTACTCAATGTTGTTTGATGTTGCTTCTCGTAGATGTGCTAAAACTGATTGTGGGACCTCCGAAACATGATGCACCACAAAACAAGTTCATAACTCCCTAGTTTATTGACACTACTAGATCAAGTCAATGTTTGAGATGCATAAATGCATTGCTTCCATGAGGATCTTGCATGCCATAAGCACCCACATAGCAAATTTCTTTCATACCTTTGATTGTACGTCTACTCTTCTATTTATTCATTGTTAACAATCACTTCATTTATTTGGAACTTCAATTAACATTTTTCCCGTTTTTGACAAGGTGGTGCATGAGTCTCACAATTGCATAAGTGATCTCCTTACTACAAAAATTGCACTTTACATGAACATAACCCTTCCTTTCCTTTCAGAGTCTTTGCATCCATGATCGAGGTCTCCTTCAACATCTTTTGTGGCTTTGTTGCTTTATCCCTATAATTGTTCTTCTATTCTTCTATTTATTGATTGTTAACAATCACTTCATTTTATTTGGAATTTCAATCGAACGATTGGACATAAATTAACATTTTTTGCAAGGTGATGCATGAATCTCGCAATACCACATTACCATTTGATCTTCTTACTACAAAAATCGCCTTTTACATAAACATAACCATTCCTTTCCTTTCGTAGTTTTTGCATCCATGATCGCTTTGGCCTCCTTCGACATCTTGTGTGGCCCTTTTGTGAGCTTTCAGCATTTCTGAAATTTAGTGCACAAGCACATTTGCGAAAAAACATACCAAAATTACTTAAATAAGGCTAACTAACATTCCAAATAAATATAAGAAATAAGTTATACAATCTCCACCAATCAAGATATCTTATTTTTATCCGTCGTCGAATTTCCGTTTGCATCAATAGGTATCAGAGCATAGAAATTGAATCGTTCACACGATTCGACGGTCCTGTTGCGTATTGGAAGATGAAGCTCGATCAAGCAACCCTATCACGTGGCTCACATGCGCGTTCGCGTCAACAAAAATTCAAGAAGCGCCTCCGGACAAGCATCAAGGTTCAACAATGGATAGATTCATGGTACAATGTTGATATTTTTATGGTACAAGTTAACGACGAACAAAATATTGTCATCGACCATGATCTGTGCGCTGCCCAGATCGTTGTGGATGTTAAAAACAGCAACAACGACGGTGTGCTCGCTGTCCGGACCGTGTCAGGCGAAAACAACAACGTCGAGGATGATTTACTCGCTATCCTGGCCGTTTCAGAGGAGGAAAACGCCGACCTGCTTGTTGTCCAGGTAATTTCAGACTTGAAAACCTCGCTGAAATCGCCATACGGCCCACTCACGGCCCCCTCGCTGCACCCTTCCGCCACCCTCGTACCCCCAGCAACCAGTCCAGCCCCGCTCCCGCACCATTCCCATCCCCCATGCCCTCTTCCACCAACCCTGCACCCCCCAACCCCCACCAAACAGAAGCCAAAACACCCTACCGCACCCCCTGCTGCCCAGCCCACAACCTCAGTGCCCCCTTCCGCCACCCTTGCACCTTCTACGAAGCCCACCTCAACCCCAACAGCTCTTCCTGGCGTGCCCGTACCCCCACCTCCCATTCCTTTGTCGCCTCCTATCGCAACCCTCATCCTTTCCTCGATGTCGGCCCCACAACCAACCCCAGCCACAACCCCTGCCCTCGCACCCCCTGCCACAGCCTCGCCGCCGCCATCAACCGTTCCCGCTGCCCCCGAAACTGAAACCCCATACCTGCAGCCGCCGCAATCAGCCCCACCCCTGTCGCTAATCCCTCCCACCACAGCCCTCACACCCCCAGTACCCTTTCCCGCTGCCCTCAACACCCCGGCAAACCTCCCAGCCCCAGCCCCCCTGTCGCCAACATCCCATTCAGCTGCCCCCGCGCTCCCTGGCAAGCCTCTAACACCATCGCCACCCCCCGCACCAACTCCCTTCCTCTCGCACCCCATCTCGCTGCCCCCGCACTCCCAGGCAAGCCCCCAACCCCATCGCCACCTGCCAACTTCCTTCCCCGTGATAAGTGCTGTCGACCCCTACCCATCGGCCTCGCACAACGTCGCCATTTAGAAGCCACAACAACCCATGTAGGCGATCGAGCTCCCGCCCTACCGCTCGACCATGGACACTGGAGACACCCCCGGCTCCGCTCGTGCCACGCCCCTAATCGCCACCGACCATGGCCTCCCTTTTCAGACATCCACCCCGGCTTGCAGCTTCCCAGTTCAGGCCACCACCGATGACCCATGTGCTGCCCGTGTCGCCAACCTCGGTGTCGTTGTCGACGTTGCTTGAAGATGAGGAAAACCCTAACGCAGGGCTCCTCTTCAAAAGGATTCGTATCCCACCACATTAGGAATTTGGAATTAATTTGGAGAAATTACAGGGAAGGCCCCTCTTATAGAAGTTTTTATTCAAAGGGGATAATCAAAAGATCCTCTTACAAAATTGTTTCAAATGAAGGGGTAGAACATTTGCAGTCATACCCCTCAGCGGAAAGAAGTTACAAACGTAATATTGAAAAGGATCTAATTGGGAGAACTTGAAGCTACAATTTCAAGATCAAATTCTCCAACGGCACATTGAAGATCAAGCAATTTGTCGGGAGACGAATTTTTCAAGCGGAGGAAAATTGATGCAGCGCGCTACGAATAAATAGGGTCTTATTTATTTAATTCTATCTGATAATTAGTCTTATTTTATTTAATTGAGTCGTCGCAATTTTTTTAAATAAAGAGATCACGTGTGATCTCAATTTAGTTGGTTAGAGTCAATTAGAGATTTGAATTTATTTCAAATCAATTGGTTAGTCGGTTAGAGTCAAATTAGGATAAATAAGTAGGTTTGAATTTGAATTCGAATTTCTATTTTTGTAATCCCATCCCTCCTATATAAAGGGATGATAGGCTATTGTTTTTAGACAGGTCAGATTATATGAAAACTTGAGATTTTATCTCTCTCTCTCTTTAGTCTCTCTCCTTCCCCACGTGGTCTTCACGTTTCTCTTCTCCAACACCCCTCGTTTTTCCGGCGAGCTTCTCTTCTCAACCCCTCCATTTTCTTCTACCAAACAATCTCCACCAATCAAGATATCCTATTTTTATCCGTCGCCGAATTTCCGTTTGCATCAGCAACTAATAAGTAGCAAAAGTGAATTTAAAAATTTACCAATTCAACTAACATCCAACACTAGGTAGCCGATAGCCAACATAAAACAGTAAGAGATTATACTATTTTTAAAAAAATACTATTTAGGAAGTTGCATCATGATAGTCAGATCTTTTCAACATGGATTTAAGCAAACATTTAGATTTTGTTGGAGTGTTCCCTACTTGCGACGTGTTGCATCAAGCTTGAGATTGACCCAAGATAGATCTGAATAGAGGCGAAGAATCCATGTAGCCAACCCTACTTAATTGTGGGAAAAGGCTTTGTTGTTGTTGTTGAACTAACATCCAACATTAACTATTCAAGTATTAAACTAATAACTAACAAACACCTAATTAGATAATAGATTAAACCTAAAACGAGAATTGACCTAACCAAGCCAACTTAATAACTAGCAGCAACGCTTAAAGCTTGAAGGGTGTAGTAAAGGAGACGGTGATGCATAGAGGAGAAGATAGTGACACCCGGAGGCAGTGGTGACGCAAGGACGGGCCAACTGGAAGCTTGCAAGAGTGCATACAAGGTTGTAAAAATAATTTGAGCAGAATGGGTTGAGGGTCAACGAGAAGAGGAGATATAACTATTGAGGATAATATGCACAAAACATGACCCACTTAAAAGTTAAAACCCTACATTTGCGTCCTCGAGCACCTCGCTTCACCAACGCATCTCCACGCCTTAGCCTTTTGAGGTGCTTACCTCGCATAACTAACATGAGGTGCATGCCTCGAAGTTGAACCAGTACATCGTGAGGCACATTTTTCATATCATTTCATAGTGAAATGGCACATTCTAAATAAGAAAGCAAGACAAGGAAAGAAATTATGAGGTGAATGGAAGAAGGATGAAATTACATGAGAGAGAACGAGAAAGATGGAAAAAACTCAATTTTAAATAATTAATGTGTCCCTTTAACTCAGTCCATCGGATAGTAAGATGGAATTACATACAAATAAGAAATAACGATGATCCTGGCAACTTAAAAGAACTCCTAAAATGACTCATAATTTAAATGACTTGTACTATTTTAGATATATTAATTAATCATAATTTATTTTTTGAAATTGACAATTAGCACAAATCCCTAATTTTGTGATGCATCAACCTGTAAGTTGAATAAGAATATATATATATATATGTTATTTTTTGAGCCAAAAAAGGGGAAAAATACTCCGGAGGTGTTCGTCCCAAAATGTACTAAAAGGTAAAGGTTAATGGGAAATCTTGCAGCAACCATGTCTCGAGAAGAGATCCATGGAGATGTAATATACATTATCAACAATAAAACATGCCATTACGAAAGATGATCAAATTATGTGATAGTTATATAGCCCAGATTGTGGGAACCAAGCATAGTATCACACTCATGAACCTAAACTAATTAGTAGCAGGAATTCAAATATCATGATATATCACCAATATATCCCCGATATAATGGTATCAGATATCTATCGATATCGATGCTACTACGTATGTTATTTTCCCAGATATCAATGGATATATCGTCGATATATCGAGATATCAATGGGTATCGATGAAAACTTGAAGTTTTAAATGTAGCTTTCTCACATATCGATCGATGTCACCGATATCAATTTCTTATCTCAGCATATCGAGTTGTTATTGTATACAACTTCTTCTTAGCTATACATAAAGCTTTCTTAAGGTGATTTTCATCATTTTAACTGTATTTAGAGGTGGATTTCTTACTATATTTCATGACCTATTACTTGTTCTTGAGTATTCCTAGTGTCAGGCTACGATTTCTACTATTTATTAAGAACCTAGGGAGATAGTTTTTAGAGTTTTCAATTTATTCATAATTATTATAGACTTTTATTTCTCTCAAACATTCTAAAATATCGCAAGGTTTCTATATTCGGTTATATCGAATTCCACAATATTCGCATGATATCTCATGATATATTAGTAACTCATCTCATATCGGTCAAAATTAGAAGATTTCAGTACATAATTTCCCATATATAGATAGGTACATATATATGGTGCCAATAATGCTCAATATCACACTTTCTAAATTTTTATCCATTTGTTTAGGATTTTGCTTTTTTATTTACTCCCGACATTAAAAACACATTATGAACCCCGTTTTGAACAAGGGGCTTTGTCCCCTTTTAACGATGGAGATGAAACAATTCGAGCCGATTAAGCAGTATCCACATACATATATGATAGGGATAATTACACCCATAACCCTAAGTAATTTTGCAATCTCAATCATAACCCTGCATAATCGCGAATTACACGAGAAACCCGAGTAATGCTTAACTCTTACATGAGATAACCCTGTGTTATGCTCCGTTTAAGATGTCTGTTATAATTGACGGCTTCCGATAGAAAAAGTCAAAATTGCCCTCAAATATGATTCTTATTTGCAATAACTTGCCACCCCCTTCCCCGTCGAGCTCGAAGCCTCACCCGATCGCGCCAAAATCCCTCCCGGTCCGCTGCCCCGTACCCTTGCGGAGCTGCTCCGGCCTACTCCAGCCCCCCTCCTGGTCAAGCCCCTCAGCACCCTCCCCCCTCAGTTTATACTTATCCTGCCGTTGCCCTCCAGTCAAATGCCATCAAACAAACCCAACAACGCGTACACTCGAAGCCATCGTTCCTCTCGTCTGCATGCTGCCTGCGGTTATAGAACATTGACAAATACCACCAAACCTCATCTGGTCAAAAAGATATGATCAGAGAAGAAATTAAACACAGAACATCTGTCTACTGTCATCGTTTCCATAAGCTTCTTGGATGCTATATAAGGAGGGTGATACGGAACTGCAAGATTCATACGTACACAAGATAGCTCCATAGGTAAAATGCAAGAGCTCATTCATATTTGCAATAACAAGCCCCCTCAGCGCCCCTCCCCCCTGCGCGGATCAGCTCGACTACCTCCCCGCCCCGCCAAGGTCCCCAGCTGCTCGGACCTCTCCCACTGTCAAGGACGCTTCCTCTCTCCTAAATCCATCTCCATTCATGCTTCAAATCATAAGAATATTTGTACTTTCACGGATAAATCATATGCTACGAATGCGATGGTGATTTTTATTGAATTTTCTAACAATCTTTTTTCAACCAATTAATTCCAAATTTACACCAGCTAAACAAATGCATTAAGTTCCCCTGTTGGAACTTCCTCTGTTTTGTTTTCTTCTTCCGCACCCTGCCGTTGCCCTCCACCCATCATCCTGCTCACCTGGAGCCCCCCACCCCCTCCTCCCCTGGTCGCCTGGACACCCCCCTTCCCGTGCTCCCCTTCCCTCCTTGCCCCCGTCGCCTGCTCACCCCCTCCCGCCGCCGCCGTCTGGAAGCCCCCCACCCTCACCCGTTGCCTGGAAATCACCCACTCCCCCGCCCGCGCCCTCCCCCCTCGAGCTCCCTCCAGGAAGCCCTACCCCCCAGCCGCCCGATACCCCTGCCGAGCTGCTCCTCCCCTGCTAGATCCCCCTACCCCTTGTCGAGCTTGAAGCCCCCCATCGCGCCAAGCACCCCCTTCCTGCGGAATCGCCTCTGTCGACACCCGCAACCTCTGCAACAACCCTCCCCCTCGGTCGAAATCTGCAACGTCCCTACGGAACCTCGGCAACCCACCTGTATGCTTCGCCAAGGATTCTCACGTCTAGCTCCTCCTCGAGCCTCCCTCAGCTCCCATGCTCGAAGCGCCGAGCTTTGTCCCCGGCATGCTCGAAGCCTACAGCCCTACCCGAACACACCCCCTGTTCGAAGCTCGCAGCCCGTCATCCTGTAGCCTCCCTTCTCCAGTTCGTTGCTCCTCCGATTTGCTGAGGAAGGTGGATGAAGGTTGAAGGGAGATGGGTTTTTTTTTATTTCCTAACCGTTGGATTGAGGATGAGTTAGATTAACTCATTCATGTAGTTGAGTTAATATATTAAACTAACGGAGGGTTGTGAGTGTGAGACGGAGTGACTACTCAGGGTTTCTCGTGTAATTCGCGATTATGCAGGGTTATGATTGAGATTGCAAAATTACTCAGGGTTATGGGTGTAATTATCCCTATATGATATTATGCTCATTAGCCTATTCATATCATATCTTATATAGCTCGACATTCTATTTATGTATAATATGCGATGTAATATAAAGTTAATGTGCTAAATACACCTCTTTTATGTCACTAAGTTGTTATTGTTTGAATTTTATCTTTCCTTTCTAATGTCTCTCAGGTCTCGACAGTCAACAGTCGGCATTGACAATTGTGATATATACGATAAAATGTGTATTGATGTGCTAAATACGCATCATTCTTATAAGTGTGCATTTAAATGTTATTATCATATTAGGAAATATGATAATTTCAATTTGCAAAAAAATACTTTTTATTATTTCCAAGGTTTCCATTGATATCGTCAACATAACCCGATATATCCCTTTTCAGATCGACCAATACGGTGTCGGTATCAATATTTCGAACCTTGATAAGCAATTAAAGAACTGAAAAAACCAGAATATGAGGAGAGATCTACCCACAAAACAGACATCTCCTGCTTAAACTGATGGACGCAAGCATATGAGTAAAAAAGATGGTTTGAGTTCTCAACTGCAGTCTCCAGCATTACACATGGAGCAAGAGGTGCCATCCCCTTGGAAAACGATAGACCTTTTGGGCTTCGTAAGTAGTCACCCTAATCTGTGGAACTAGAGGAAAATCTTGATCTTCATAGGTGCTCCCATGGTCCAAATCAGGCAACACTCCCTCTCCTTATTGCCAATATCAGAGCTACTTCCAGCCGTAAGTGTCATGTAGGCCTTCTTCACATAGAAGATGCCATCACGCCAGACCCAGTGGTCACGCTACACACTCAGCCTCATGCAGTTCGGAATCTCCTCAGCCATCCGCAATAATTCCATGAAGCGTTGATCAGGGGAAGAGAAACACAGCATCCATTGTTCATCCACCCAAGCTGCCTTAATCGGCATCTCTGGGTCATCCGCAATCGCAAAAAGGTGAGGAAAGTGTGTCTGGAGTTGCACGTTCCTGATCCAATTATCCTTCCAGATATAGGACTCGTCGTAGCCAACCACCGGGCGTATATGCTCAGGGATCTCCTGTACCATTGAACAGATCCCTTTCTTGAAAGTGAAGGAAAGACGTTGAGAGAACATCCACGAGCGATTGTGCTCGGACAGCATAAATGGCATAAAGAAGTCAACAGGTGAGGTCATCATCCTTTTCCCACAGTCTTGCCACCCACTTCAGCAAATGAGCTTTATTCATCTCTCCAATCTGAGGATGCCCAGGCCCCCTGATCGTTAGACGAAGTCACCAACTCCCATTTCAACATATAAACACCTCTCAAATGCCTATTAGAAGGGCTCTAGAAGAAGCGGTGCATACAAGTTTGCAAACGATTAGGTATCTCCACAGGGACGATAAGAGATGAAGAAAATCAAAATCGCTGCAAACATTGCCTTCAACAACATGAGTCTGACAAGAGGACTTCCAACCTACCAACTTTTGCGCTAGCTTCTCAATCATTGGTATCCGATCCGACTATTTCAATTGCCCGCAAGTTAGAGGCAGACCAAGGTAGCAGATCGAGAGAGTAACCCATGGAGTATCAATAACACCTGCACACTTCTCAATATCAAACTCGATAAAACCAAAAGGAACAAAAGCTGATTTGGCTCTATTCACCACTAACCAAATAACTCCCCAAAGATGTTCACCATTGCCCCCAAAGCCATGACCTCATCACATCCACTCTCAATAAAGAAAACGATACAGTATGTGTAATGCAGGCGGGGAATAGAGATCGACCCCCTGATGAATCCAATCGTCCTTGTTGGGAAAAGAGACTTCGATAATCATTCAGAATAACTCTAGGCTCTCTTATATAGGGAGAGACCTTAAGGGTAAATTACAAAGAGGTCTATAAAAGATAAAGAAATAATGACAAGATACATAAAGAGATAATAATACTAAGAACTATCTCTACACTCCCCCTCAAGGTGGACCATAGATGTCTATCATGCTCAGCTTGGATGAACATCTCTGAAAAGATCCTCTGAGCAGTGGCTTGGTGAATACATCTGCAGTCTGATCTCCTGAGCTCACATGTGCAGTAGATATCAATCCTCTCTGGATCAAGTATCTAGTGTAATGGCAGTCAACTTCAATATGCTTGGTCCTTTCATGGAAAGCTGGATTGTTGGCAATGAATAATGCTGCCTGATTGTCACACTAAAGCCTCATAGGTAGGGGCACAGGTACACGTAGATCTTCTAGTACGGACCGAACCCACATCATTTCTGTGCCGGCTTGAGCCATGGCCCTATATTCGGATTCGGCACTGGATCTTGCCACAACAGTTTGTTTCTTACTTTTCCAAGAAACCAGTGAGCCTCCAACAAACACTGCAAACCCTGAGGTTGATTTTCGATCCTTAGGGCATCCTGCATAATCTGCGTCTGCACACGCTGAGATGGATAAATCTGTGCCCTTTCTGAATAGCAGCCCTGACCCTGGAGAAGACTTCAGATACCTCAGTATCATGTGTATAGCATCCATGTGAACCTGTCTTGGCTGCTCCATAAATTAACTCACCCTACTAACTGCAAATTGAATGTCTGGGCGAGTTATGGTAACGTAAAGGAGTTTTCCCACCATTTCTCTATATCTCCTCTTATCTACTTCATCAGTATCACTATCATACAACTTTACGCTAGGGTCCATGGGAATACTTGATGGTTTGCATCCATCCATGCCAGTCTCAATCAGGAAGTCTGTAATGAACTTCTGTTGGGTCATCACCAAGCCCTATGCATTCCTTGCAAATTCCAACCCCAGAAAATATCTTAGGGTCCCAAGGTCCTTTGTAACAAACTGACGGCCTAGGAATGCCTTCGCCCTCTCTATGCCTTGAGCATCATCTCCTGTAACAAGAATATCATCCACATAGACCATAATGACAACCGTACCTGCCGATGACTTCTGGACAAACAACGAGTGATCGGCATTTGACCTCTTGAATCCCTGTTCCTCAATTAGGTTGGACAGCTTCTGGAACCATGCTCTCGAACTCTGTTTGAGGCCATATATCGCCTTGTGAAGTCTACAGACCATGTGCTTCTCCCCCTCAGCAGTAAACCCAGGTGGCTGCTGCATGTAGACTTCCTCCTGTAAGTCCCCGTACAGGAAGGCATTCTTGACATCTAGTTGAGATATACTCCAATCACGGACCACGGCAACAGATAAGAGAATACAAAGCGTAGAATGTCTCGCCACTAAAGAGAACGTATCCATGTAATCTACACCATAGGTTTGTGTAAACCCACGGGCGACCAAGCGTGCTTTGTATCTATCCAACATGCCATCTGTATGATATTTGACTGTAAAGACCCACTTACAGCTCACAACGGATGCATCAGGAGGTGCAGGGACCAAAGACCATGTGTCACGGGACTGCAAGGCCCTCATCTCTTCTTCCATAGCTAATCTCCAGCAATCATTTTTCAAAGCATCCTGGTAGGTCCGTGGTATATCCACGGAAGACAAGGCTGTGGCAAATCTCTGAAAATCACCAGTGAGACGGTGAAAAGAAACCTGTGAAGCAAATGGATAAGAGGCACATTGCCGCCTCTGCTTCCGAATAGCAATCGGAACATCAAGATCATCATATGTTGCGCTGGATGAGCTAGTGTCGTCCTGTACTGAAGGATCCTGCACATGTACCAAACTTGACCCGTCAGTAGTAGTGTCATCTGAACATACCTGAGGCGTGATGAGCGGCTGATTTGTAGTCTGAGCAGGACCTGACCGACGCGTATAGAATTTAGGTAGAGGTGACACGATAGGCCGTGGAATGGGTGGAGGAGGAGGTGGTGGTGGAGGTGCTGGCGTGGGGTCAGGCATAGGGAAAGTTTTAGGGGAACTCCATGTAGGTGGTGGAAGAACATAAACATCATCAGTGGTAGTGGATGGTACCAGTCTGTCACCTGCAGGAGAGAAATACATGACAGACTCAAAGAAAGTGACGTCAGCACTCACAAAGTACCTCTTAGTCGTAGGATCATAACACCGGTAGCCCTTCTGAGTCCTGGAATAACCAACAAAGACGCACTTGACTGCTCTAGGAGAGAGTTTGTCAAGTCCGGGAGATAGACGATGAACAAAGGCCACAGTACCAAAGACACGTGGAGTCAGTGAGAATAACTCCTTGCCTGGAAAAATAAGAGAGATAGGTATATTCTCACCAAGAACTGAGGATGGCATTCGATTGACCAGATAACATGCAGTAAGAACAGCGTCCCCCCAGAAGGAAATAGGAGCACAACTCTGAATCAACAGGGTTCGAGTAATATCCAAGAGATGGCGATGCTTCCTTTCCGCCACACCATTTTGCTGTGATGTATATGCACAAGTGGTTTGGTGAATAATACCCTTTGATGAGAGAAATTGATAAAGTGAGCGTGTACAAAATTCTAGGGCATTAGCCGTCCGAACATACTTGACTGAGGAAGAGAAAACATTGTGCATTTCATTAATTAAATTTTTGATCACATCTCCTGCTTCAGATTTATTCTTCAAAAGAAAGACCCATGACACACGAGAAAATCATCCACTACCACAAGATAAAATATGTGTCCCTGATGATCGAGAACACGACTCGGACCCCAAATATCTATATGTAACAACTCGAATGGAGAGCTACTGCTCCGACTCTGATGACTTGGAAAGCTCGACCTATGATGTTTTCCCAACTGACATGCTTCATAGCGAAAAGACGAACTAGGAGAGATCTGGGGTAGAAGATGGCGCATTTTCTGGAGCGGAAGGTGACCAAACCGGATGTGCCAGATGTACGGGGAGACTGGTCCGGCAGAAAGAGATGTGATGCCAGCATAGGAATCCCGAACCAGTCGATATAAACCATTCTGCTCAGAGCCACAGCCAATCACCTTGCCTGTGAGTATGTCCTGAAAAATGAGAGAAGACAGGTCAAATATAGCACGACAATGCAAATCCTTCATAATCTGACTAATAGATAACAAGTTCATTGAGAACTCAGGAGCATATAGGACATTCTGTAGCTGCATAGTGGAGGACAGGAAGACCTCCCCCTGACCAACAAGGGGTGAATGGGCACCATCTTCTATCTGCATTGAACGACCGGGAGGAATGTCCTTGTAGGCCTGTAGTCTATCTCTATCGCGGCAGAGATGATGTGTGGCTCCGGAATCTATAACCCAGTCAGATATATCATGAGATGGTGTGAGTGCAGCAGATCTACCTGAGGTACTAGCAGCGGCGGATGAACTGGCAGAGGCTGTAGCAGCTATATCTGAAGAACCACCAGACGAATCACCAGATGAATGTGGCATAATATCTCGGAGTCGGGCCACAAGTTTGTCAAATCGAGTATCTGCAACAGACGATAATGGAGACTGAGAGTGCTCTGCAACACGTGCCGATGCTGGGAATCCATGCTTAGAATAGCTTGTCTCCTCCGACTGTCCTGTGCGGTGACAATAGGAGCATGGCTGACTAAAGTGACCACCCCTTCCCTGGGGTCCACGGCCACGTCCACGACCACGACCAGAAAACGGGCCACCTCTCCCACGCGAGACTGCCATCGCTGATGGGGGTAGAGTAGAGGAGCTGGAGGAAACTGGAATGCGACTGAGCCTTCTGTAAACATCCTCTACTGGAGGAATAACTGAATCTGCTAGGATCTGAGATCGGGCGGCATCATATTCAGGGTCAAGAGCCGCAAGTAGAACACCCACCATGGTGGCGTTCCGAAACGTCTTCTGCTGTTCTGGAGTAGCAGTGAGGGGAATGGTACTGTATAACTTCTCAAACATCCCTCTTAGGGATGTGTAAGGGAATGGAGAGGTCTGCCGCTCTGCTTCATTGTGAAAATGTCATGCTGAAGCTGCAACATCTTTGTCTCATTTCGCACATGCGAATATGTAGCGGCAAGAATGTCCCACATCGCCTTGGCAGTGGGCTGATGGAGGACGTCATTAGCAATCTCCGTCATCAATGTACCAGACAACCAGACCTTTGCGTAGGAGTCATCAGCCTCCCATGAGGCATACATCCCTGTCTTCTCTACGGGCTCGTCCTCGGTAAGAATGTGTTTCTTACCATTCGACTTCATGAGGCTCATGAACTGCATAGCCCAGAGCTCATAGTTAGACCCGTCCATCTTCACTATTGGCGCAGGACCTTTGAATGCGCCGGTGGAGGGCATATCGACTTTTGATTCTGACATACTGCCGCTGGAGAAGAACTAGGGTTTGTAGACAAGATAATGAATGTCTACACCAACTGCATCGAATTTGAGTACGTATGTAGACGTTACGCACTCAAATCCATGTATTGACGGAAGAGACGAGGTAGACTAGGGCACACCTTAGATAAGGCCTATAGCCCTCGCAACGGCACCGAAGGCGCGCCTACAAAGCGGTGGCGCTCCAGGGACGAACGGCGGCAGAGAGTCCGCCTAGGAAGTTGGCAGCGAGCTGAGATGCCGCCAGGAAGAATCGGC
Organism: Ottelia alismoides; assembly: GCA_037367405.1. Taxonomy (NCBI): domain Eukaryota; kingdom Viridiplantae; phylum Streptophyta; class Magnoliopsida; order Alismatales; family Hydrocharitaceae; genus Ottelia; species Ottelia alismoides. The sequence goes on from JAZKJV010000167.1 coordinate 1,859,098, forward strand.
GACGGCCTGGGCACCGCCTGGAACCTACGGCGGGGGGCTGGAGAGAGTTTGGCGGCACGGAGGGGCTGCTGCGGAGTGAAGGGGCGGTGGAGAGGGGCCGCTGCGGAGGAGAGGGCAGGCGGCGGCGATCAAGGGCAGGCGGCGGCGATCGGCGCCGAGAGAAAAAGGAGGGCGGCGGGTGGGGAAGGGCGGCGGTAGGGAGAGCCCTAGGGTGGCTCTGATACCATGTTGGGAAAAGAGACTTCGATAATCATTCAGAATAACCCTAGGCTCTCTTATATAGGGAGAGACCTTAAGGGCATGTTTGGTTGCAGGGTTGGGCAGGGTTGGGTTGGGCAGGGGTACCCCTGTGAATAGTAAACTGTGAGGAGGATTGGGTTGTTTGGTTGGAGGGTTGGGAAGGGTTGGGTTGGCCCAACCCTTCCCAACCCTGCAACCAAACAGACCCTAAGGGTAAATTACAAAGAGGTCTATAAAAGATAAAGAAATAATGACAAGATACATAAAGAGATAATAATACTAAGAACTATCTCTACAGTCCTCTTGCGAAGAATCACTAGATTAGTCATAATAAGTAGTACGTCAGCAGCAATAACAAAGAGTAATGGAGCTAAGGGGCATCACTAGCGAACACCCCTTTGGGGTTGGAAGAAACCCCTCTCAAGACGTCCATTGTAATGACCGAGAAGGAAGACATTGTCAAACATCGCTTCATCCAAGTAACCCATGTCCTAGGGAAACCACGTTTCGCCAATGTGGACCGAAGGAAAGACCAATACACGCAGTCGTAGGCTTTGGAGAAATCAACCTTCCACAACAAGCCCTTCACACCTCTGTTCTTCCAATCTACAACCATCTCAGAGGACATAACCACAGTATCCGTGATCAAGTGCTCAGGGATGAAAGCATCTTAAACCGATGCAATCAAATCGATCCTGCATATATAAATAATTTGTCAGAATATTTATGTGAAAGTCCATATCTCAATCCCACATGGCCTATGGAGTATGGAAAAATACCATGTGTTATCTTCAACAACAAGCTTCCATTGCAAATAGCATCACCTTTTATACTGCATAGCCTATCTGCATTCTTATGGCATTGCTTACGATAGTAATTAATTAAGAAATTCGAGGAAGTTAATACTATTATGTTAATGCCTTTTTGCAGAGTGAAACCGCCACATTTGATTCGGAAATTAAATATTTTAGAACTATTACTCGGTAAAGCATCATAAATAACATTTTCACCTCCATTTAGTTCTCCCACTACTCAGTCATCCTCATCACATGGTTTACAATGTGGAACTTCATACTCTTGACAGCCACTCCACAAGACTGGTTTTCCATCATGAATATATGATGGACTGTAATGCTAGATGCCAGACTAAAACAAAAATGAACAAATGGGAGAACTATAGTTGTCACATGGAGTTGTGGTCTTGGTGGGCTGCTGGAATTACACCACTACTACCAACTAACGTATACTTTCAGATACAATTAGGAACATTAGACATTTCCATCAGAGCACATGCAACAAATCCATAAAGGCAAGGATGCTACTTGTAATTGAATGGAACCCATCTAATTATCTCATAGCAGTGTTCCTAACCATGGACGTAAGAGTAGAATTCAAGCAAGAAACAAAGAAGTGCATATTTAAGTACCAAAGAAAAAATATTGCAAAAGTATGCAGCAACGGAAACAACATCAACAAAATCTAACATATCAATAACTAGTAGATAGCTGCCAAAAAGAACTACATACCTCACTAGCTATACCATATTTTGCACAATCAATGGCAAGACGAGTAGCTCGTCCAATGCTATCCTTCGTCCTAGATAATGTCTCAATCATACCTTCCAGTGCATCACGAGCAACAGAAGCTTCAGTTCCACCACTCAATGACCCTCCATGAGGTCTTGGTGGACTAGATGCATTCTGATAATCTTCAGGTTCTACCTGACTGGACTTCGCATGTTGCTGTGGATAAATTGGTGAGGAATCATATGAGGTAGAAAAGTCCGTTATATCTCTGTGAATAGAATTTGGAAGAAATGGGATAGCCAAAGAAGATTGTTCAGGACTTCTTTTACAGACTGCAGACGGGGTACAACTAATACCAGGAAAAACAGCATCTTGCGATGCAAATTGTGATTGAGCTTCTTTACGTTTTGCTTGAGCAATCGCAATAAGGTGTTTCATGGAACTAACAGAATCGGTAAACTTGACATCATGCAACGAACTGCCAGCTTTATCATCAAAAGTTCCCCATCTACAAACAGAAACAATTAGCTTTTAAAGAAAAATAGCAATCTATTTTGATCAAGAAAGGGAAACACCGTTACCTTTCATCTAATAGTGCATCTTTAGCCAAACTGCACTCGGCGGAAAAATTGATGTTTGCTCTATTTTCTGGAATCTCGTCCTTTCGCAAGCTAACCTTTCTATAGCTTTTCTGATTTCCTTTTGGAAGAGATGCATTACTATTATGCTTATCAGAAGGCTTGGAAGAACCGTCCTTGATTGGAGCCACTTTAGGACATCTTAAAGAACCAGTTTGAATCTTCTTTGATGCAGCACTACCCGAAAGCTTAGCCAGTGAGACAGTAACTTTAGGATTTAGTTTTTTGGCATCATTCATCATGGGTGATTTGACAGCAAGCTCTTCTTTCAAAAATGGTTTTGAAAGTTGAGGTTTCCCTGGACTGAAAGAGTCATGCACTCCATTTGCTTTATCAGGATGTGTCTCCTTCGCTTGCTCAAAGATAGTTGGGGATTTGTCTTTCATCTTTGACATATCAGTGTCCACCTTATCAGAATACACCGAGCCATCACCAATTGTTGATAAATTTTCCTTTTCATCCACAGCATCTTTAGTATCTGGCTGCAAATTGAGTTCAGATTTTGCTTCCTCTGTTATATTGGGTGCGATAATTGGCATGGATGTAGTTGGTGTGGCTGTAGTTGGAACACCGACCATAATATTCCCTTGCTTCCCATGAACTGGTGTTCTGTGCACATCTACATCATCTTCACTTTCATCAAACCGAAATGTTCTCCTTCTGGCTTGAGGATGAAAAGCAGGAGAATGTTTATAATTAAACAGTGACCGCTCTTTCTTCAAGAACTCCTTGCTCCTGTCAGCTGCAGCACCAGGACACTCTGGAGAGGACAGAGATTTCAGCACTTGCTCCTTCCGTTTTAGTGGAGGCAGGCCTGAATGAACAGGTGAAGCAAAAGATGCTTCTGCTTTCAGCAGTTTATCAGTTTCTGCTTTATTGGGTGTAAGATTTTTCTTTTTTCCGTCCTTGAAAACAATATTAGACTTCTTGTTCTCAGTCGAAATACTGAATATATTTTTCTTGTTTTCAACTTTGACAGCGGACATACTTTTCTTGTTATCTTCTTTCTTTGAGAATGCAGGTTTTTTATCCCGTAGAACTTGACCAACTTTAGGGTCAATCTCATTTATCGACAAAGATGCAGCCTTTTTTACCTTTTTACCAGAAAGAGCATCTATACCTGTGATTTTCTTTTTTTTTATAGAAAAGGAATCTTCAACAACAGAAATCTTGCGCTTCTTCGATTCAACTTTCACTTCCCTTTGGCTTTCAAGCCCTTGCTCAGGTTTCTCTTTTCTTGTACCACTAACGGGCAGCCTCTTCAACGACTCATCTTTAGTCGATGCAACACTTTTTGCTGCATTTACTTGTTTGTTGTTATTTTCACTGCCCATATCAGTGTTAATTTCAGAAGGAGACAATATCTTTATACTATCACTGAAATTGACGACTTTGGGGTCACATATAACCCTCAACTGCTCTGGGTGCTTGACAGATTCACTCCCATTTTTCTCTGTGATTACGGAAATCCCTGTGTTCTGCTTTGGCTTAATGGCAGAACTTACATGTAAATACTCATTCTCAAGGTCACTAGATGGCAGGGATTCCCTGAAATCATCAAACGAATCAACTTGCATACTATCCCCGTCACCAAGTTCAGTGTTTCCATTTTCAATAGGCACGTCCGATGCTCTTGGACTGGTAGAATCAGGTATGTTAACAACTTTTTCCCTTCTTGCTGCATGTTGAAAACCCATACTTTGATCTTCCTTGAAAGAGATCTCAGATCCGGGTTCATAAAATTTGGTTCTTACTTCTTTTAATAATTTTGCATCCTTATCTGGTACTTTCCTTGTTTCTTTAGAAGGCGAGGCAGGGGATTTCATTCTTTCTAAGATGACCTGATCACGCTCGGTAAAGAGACCTCCGTCACGATTCCTCGAGCAGCGTCCCAGTCCAGTAAGCTCATTTCCTGAACATATATTACTTATTTCTTTCTGCTCAGACAGTTCCTCTTCTAGTGCATCCTCACAATTATTTTTCGATATTTTGCAGTGAGCATGTTCAGCTGACAAAGATGGAAAGTCAAGCTCTTTCTCAGCATTATCCTCAAAAATTTTACTTGAACCTTCCTTCTCTAGTTCATCAAATGCCTCGGATATTTCCTCAACTGCACGAGCAAAATACTTTACTTTTTTTGTTTGAGCACGAGCTATTAGCTTAATCTTCGATTCACTAGTGAATGGTTGAATATCGACAGGAGCAACAAAAGCTCTACAACAGCACCATCGGGATAAATTGTTAGACTGAAGTACAAGTTCAACCAATGATGATACTTTTCAGAGAGAAAAAGAGTGTATAGCATGCCTCTTATGGAGTAACAAAAGCTAAGACCAAAATGAACAGAGTCACCAGCAAGTAGTCATCACTGAGATCGAAAAAATTGGACCCCGACAATTAAATTATGATTTTCCGATTATATTGACAGATCAACTAGGGGAAATTTTGAAAAGTATTCAACTACAAAATGCCACATAGCAACTAACAAATTCCAAAAAAAATATCTTTAAGAAGCCAAAGATCACTGGAAGAAAGTAGTCATCCAAGTTCCACTAATAAAATTTAATGTAGTACAAATGTCAGGAGCACATCAAACCAGGACAATACTTGGAGTTGGAGATACCGAGGGCAAGCACAACCTAGCTAAGCTATAAATTACATTCTCAGCATAGTATACAAAATATGTAGCATTTCTCTACAGCCAAAGGACCCAAAACCCCACTAACTGTGAGTGTGAGCAGTAATGCTACCATCTTCTAATTAGAGTCAAATGCTAGCAGTTGTGCTGGCATTGTGGGCTTGGAAGAATATACAAGTGATCGAGCACAAAAGATGCTCAAGGAGAATGTGATGCACAGTGTTTTAATGCCGTGTAATAAGTGTGCATGTGTTCCTGCACTTGAAGGGTATTACTTGTACTGTTCTACAAATTTTCCTGATTATTCATTGAATGAACCAATGGATGCCTGCCCATCTCAAATGATCAACCTTTGGCATGTAAAAAAATCTACAGCCAGGAAAGGACACTTGTTTTCACACTCTCACAGCCATTTTTCAAAGAAATCTGAATAAAGTAGGTGGAAGGTGGTGCATCTTTTGAGGCGATGTTTGACGTCATCCTTACCGAGGTCAGCTTAATCATGGCCTCGCAGTTGACTTGTTTCGATTAGCTTTAACAATGCAATCTCAATATGTGAAACTGAGGCACTTATTGGATCACACACCACTGTTTAAGGCACGGAACAGCATTTTACTGCAGGGTTTTTATTATTTCAAATTTTAGAAGCTGTGGTCGTTGGAGCCAATTTCAGGGTCTAACTCAACAACTCTGTGATAAAGTTAATGTCTCTTAAGTTCTTCATTGTGGAGGTTATGGAAGGCAGGTGTGCCCAATGTAGTCGGAGAACGGCGCTAATGCATAATTCATTCATATAGTAACTTCTGAGAATAGAGAAATGCAGCATATTCATAAGTTGCAAGTGTAGAGGAGGAGGTGGCATGATGGAGAGAGGTCGATAGCACTTCAGTGGACCATTTCAAGCCATTCAAAACAAGAGTCCCAAAAGAAAGTTCAAGGTGAAGCACTACGACAATTCTAATTGAGGCAGGCAACAGGAGCACTTGATTAGTCCAACTAGAAGAAGAAAAATGTAGGAGGTTCACTCAGCAGCTTCAAGCAAGAAGGATCGTCGGTATAATATGGGTGTGTTCTATAACAAGGAGTTATAGGGCATGGTGGGAAGCAATGGGCTGCAGGTGGTTTCAGAATGCATCATGGGAATTGTAGTTTCAAGCAAGAAAGCATGTTCTAGCTCATGTTGTGAAAGTGCGATGTCCCGAAGCTGGTGGAATATAACATTACTATTGCACTCACGGTATTCAGTAATCAGTATTCGGTTAAAAGGGTCACTCTGACAACAACAACAACAAAGCCTTTTTCCACAATTAAGTAGGGTTGGCTACATGGATTCTTCGCCCCCATTCAGATCTATCGTGGATCAATCCCGGGCTTATATCTACAAAACTAAGATCTCTTTGTATAGTCTCTTTCCAACACTTTTGGGCCGTCCTCGCCCTCTCTTAACCGGCTCAACGTCTCAACACTCGCATCTCCTAACTGGTGCATCAATTGATCTTCTTTGCAAATGATCAAAACATCTTAAGCAGTTTTCTCGCATCTTATCCTCGATCAGAGCTACACCAACTTTCTTCAAGGGTCACTGAATAAAAAATAAATAATATTCATCCGAAATATCTTGCTGCATATTTTATACAATTTTAAATAAAAATTATCTATAATACATACACTCATATGAATGTATATATACTTCTCATTTCAAGATCAAAAAAGTCAGGAAAACTAATCGATAATAGGGAAAAATATATATACCATTAGTGGGCCAACTATCAAAATAGTTGAACCGAGTAACTAGTCGAGCAGCCCGTGGAATGACAACCATTCGGCGTGGAAGGTCGGTTGTGTGACTCATGACAGGTTAGACTAATCATTCCAATGGGACAAACTTTGGAGACATGATATTCTAGATTTGGGATTGTTGTACAAGTATAGTTGCACCACCATGCCAACATAGCAATTGACAAGCTTGATGGCTGTCTGAGAATAAAATCTGAAAAGACACGCCAAATATCCATTAGCGTCGAGGCTGTTTGGTAGTTGATGTCCTAGAAACATGAGCTTTCCAAGCACATAAGAGGGAATTGTTCTCTGCTTTCTTGTAGAAGATAACAAACTCCAATCCTTTATTATTGAGATGATACAGTTATATTCATTTGCTTTTATAATAACAGTTGTGTTCCTCCATTGCCATGTTCAGTAGGCACAATATACAAGGGCCAGTGAACATATCTCCGGTGAGGCATCGTGGATGGGAATGACCAACCAAAAATCTTCTTCTGTGTCCAAACTCCAAAGGTTGAGTTGTGGAGTGGCAACGTGGCATTTAATACGGAGCATATACAGCTACGAATAATTAGTCCAGACCATAGCTGTGCATATCTCGAGGTAACGAAAAAATATCGATTGATATCTCATTTCTCAGTCTTTCCTGATAAACAGACCAATACACCTGATGTACAGACACGTGCATGTTTTTATGTAATAGGCACCTGGGTGCGTTTCTACAATTCTGAACGATATCTCATGATGTATAGATATAAAGGGTGATACAGAGATATAGGACAAACTAAAGGGTTTCACTGAACAACTTTCCCAATATATTATCTGACATGAAAGATATATCCACTATTTCTCCCATTATGCCAGTTTTGGACGGTTTCTTCATGTCTCTTGTTCTACTTGATGCTGTCATTTTTCATAAGGTTGTTTTTTCAGTCTTGCAAACATTGTGAAAATGTGTTGGTTTCTGTTACATGCTTTGTGTCCATATTCTACACTTAGAGTGTTGTGGTATTTGTAAATATGTTCAGAAATTGCTGCATGTGGAGACAATTGTGCAATAACCATAAAATTAATATTTCTGTGAAAATTTTGCACCCCATTCTTCTCTAAATGGAGATATTGTACAGCTCTGCATAGAATCAGATTTGAATAACACGAGCATTTTTATTGGATTTAGGGCTACGACCCTGAGCCCATGGGGGCATACCTGCTCCCTCAACTTCTTCCGTTCCTAGCATATTTACTTTCTAAGACACGTCAAATTTCAGAATACGGTGTATAACGCATGCTCAACCTCCCAAATGCACACCACTATAGAAGATAAGTTTATAATTCTATCTTTGGAAATGGAAAGGAGTTCCGCTTCTGGCTGGATGATTGGAATGGGGAGAGGGCCTTGGGAGTTTGTTATCCAAGGCTAATGCAGCGAGCGGTGGACAAGGATGTGGTGGCTAGGGAAGTCTGGGGAGAAGGTGCGTGATCACTAGTTTTTGTGGCGGAGCTTTCGGACCAGAGAGTGGTGGAGTTCATGGAGATGTAGGTTGCATTAGCAAATAAGCAGGCACCTTCGGTGGATAGGGATCACTATCAATGGGATGATGGTCGATTCTCTGTTAAGAAGGCTTATATCCATTTTATCGAGGAGGAGGAAGGGGTTGACGAAGAGGAAGGGGTGGACATTAAGATGATTTAGAGGAGCAAGGTGCCGATTAGGATAAAGATATTCCTGTGGTTGTTCAAGCGAAGAATTCTCACAAAGGAGAGGCGAGGGCGAATTTTGGGTGCGGAAGACGATTCTTGTGACAGGTGCGACTTGGTGACAAAGGAGTTGGACCACATGTTCTTCTCGTGCCTGCCTTTTGCAGATGTGTGGACGAAGATTGATATTCAATGGCTTCTTCCTCGAGATTTTTCTGGTTTTTAGCAAATTATGCTTATTGTATGTGGCCATAGCCATGAGGATTGGATTCTTCCGTTTGCGGTGATCGGAGCACTATGTGCGCACGGAATGGTGTCATTTTTTGGGGGGAATGGTTTTATCTCCGAAAATGTGCTGGAACATTGCAAAGCGTTGTGTAGAGTGTGTGGTTTGTAGAGACAGGCACATGTATCTTTTTCATTTCTTTTTTCTTTTTCAGTTTCAATTAATAAATAAGAGGTGGATCCCATATTGGGAAGCCACTTACGCTTGCTCTAAAAAAATATCTGGTATATCATTTTCCGGCAGACCAATATGATATCAATGTCGATATTTCAAACTATGCTCTATATAACTTGTGTGAAGGTCCTGATGATATGGATCGCATATTCCGCATGTATTGAGGACTTTGGTTTGATAAATACTATAGTTGATAAGTTCGAATAAAGGAAGCGATGGCAGAGATTGCTAATGTACAAAAGGTACCGACATCAAAGTCACATGATGGTAACCTAATGAGATACGTGGGCATAAAGGATGGATGCGGTGTTGCAATGAGAAACTTGCATGTTGAGAGCACACTAAGGCATTCTGCACATAGGTTTGTTAATAATGGTGGTCAGGGAGCTTTATTTGATGTAGTTTTTCTTATTTGGATAATTATCTACCTCGAATAGAAAATTAAGATGATCTGGCATGATAAAAATCAAAATTTTACCACTACCCTCAAGAAATTTCGTCAAAGACAAAAACAAACGTCAATTGGTCGAAAAGGTGTTGAGTGGCATCTGCTTAAAACCATTCTTTGGATAGAGGGCTAATCAAGGTTTGAAATATCAATATCGATATCGTATCAATCCGCTCAGAAAAGGATATATGGGGGATATATCAACGATATCAATGGAAATACCAAAAAATGGCACAAAAAGCAAATTATTCACGAATTAAGATCATCCTAGTTATCAAATTAATAAATAATATACAAATACACACTTATATGCAAGAATGAGTTGTATTTAGCCCACTAATACACATTATATAACACATATAATTGGTTGTCAATATTAACAGTTGATTGTTAGTTGATTGTTGACTGTTGAGATATGTTATGGACATGTGATTCTAAGTTGATCAACATTAGACATGTTTCATCTCAATTGCCCAAAGGGGACGAAGTCCACCAATTGAAGAAACACCGTATGTACCCCCATGTCACACCATACCCTATCAGATAGGGGTCTTGCTGACCCAAAACAAAATATATGTTACTAGGAGTAGCAAAATAGGTAGTGAAATCAAGCTTACAAGCGTAAAATCATTGATATATATAGATAGATATCAATGAAATATCAACGATATAGGTTGATATCCGAGAAACTTTGTACATAAACCAAATATTTTTAGCAATATGGCTCGATATGGCGATATATCATCGATATCTGGTAAAATATTGGTCAATATTCTGGAAGAGGACATATATATATATATATGAATATCGATACCCACATCTTGTTGATATTGATATATCGATGATATATCAGTCAATATATACCGATATCTTAAACTGTGGGGCTTATTCATGAGTTAAATCCTATTAGTTAATGAAAGAAACAAGTCATAAGATAGGAAAAGGTTAACTATTCATTACCTCCTACATTCCTTATATTCCAATCATTTCATATCATCAGATATCATCTTAGTACTTTTTCCAATATCAATCATGCTCCACGTCAACAAAACAGTATAACTCATCTCACCAACATTTTTAAATTATATTCTAATCACTTACTATCCGCCAAGTATTACATCAATAGTATTTTGTCAACTAAATTTCACTACCATAACCTAAATGGATTAACTCTCAGAATAACTCAAACTAACTCACATATTAGCTGAAGACCTAAAATTTTTTGTTCTCAACACTGACTCCCAATACAAACATAGCCCAAAATAATCCTAGATCGTAAATCTTTTCCAAAAATTATATTCCTAAAGTAGATGCAAACATAAGCATTGAGGGCCCACCACCTGCATGTGCGGCATACAGTCCCCTTAATCATTTGGGATAACTCTTAATAAACTACTAACCATCATGTACATAGCCACATACTAACTTAATCTTTTAATAAAACAATCACATATCTATTGGATTGTGCTTTATTTTTTCCACAGATGGGACTACAATGGATGCAAAAAGGCATGTACATCTCTACGAGCTTTCAAACTCAACAGATGCATCAAAAGATTGATGGTCAAGAGAAGACCATAATAAAATATAGGACATCCTGCCACATACTAACTTGATCTTCTAATAAAACAATCAGATATCTATTGGATTGTGTTTTATTTTTTCCACAGATGGGACTACAAAGGATGCAAAAAGGCATGTACATATCTACGAGCTTTCAAACTTAACGGATGCATAAGAGAAAAGAAGACCATCGTAAAATATAGGACATCTCATGTGCTTGAATCAATATGTGATCTCCTGTCATCAACTTCATAAAGGAAGAGAAAAGAAGCTGCATTAGTAAAACATTGGCATTTACATGCTTGAAATGGTAGGTGGTGTTCTACCAATAACTTTGAGGAGGAAGTGAATCTTCTGTAGTAAAATATGGGGATAATCTATAGAAAAGAAGCTGCGTTAGTAAAACATTGGCATTTACATGCTTGAAATGGTAGGTGGCGTTCTACCAATAACTTCGAGGAGGAAGTGAATCTTCTATAGTAAAATATTGGGATAATCTATCGCTGAATAATTTCATAATTATACAATCCGTGGAAGAAGTGAATAAACTTCTATAGTAACGTATTGGGAATCTTGGATAATATATCACTAAATGATTTCATAATTATACAATCCATGCATACTTCATTTTTTTTAGTAAAAAGAGGATGATATCCCGAGTTGGGACTCACCTGATGCAGCGTGGGACCCAAATATAGGGTCACATATTTATCTATTTTTAATTGTCAATTTTATTTAAGTTTTTAAGTTGTCGTAATTTTCTAATTAAATAATTGAGATCGCCTGTAATCTCCAACGTTTATTCGTAGATTTAATTTTTGTCAATTATTTTGTTAGAGTCTAATTAGGGTAATTAGAGGTCAATTTGAATTTTAAATTTGTCAGAGTCAAATTAGGATAAGTTTGTTGTCCAATTTAAAATTAATTTCTATTTTTGTAACCCCATCTCTCCTATATAAAGAGATGGTAGTCCAATGTATTAGTCAATCAAGTATTAATGAAAAATTGAGATTTATCTCTCTCCTTTCTCCTCTCTCTCTCTCCACACGATCTCCGCGGTTCTCCTCCTTTAACCTCTCGTATTCCGGACGAGTTCTTCTTCTCAACCTCTCTCTTTCTCCTACCAAAAATCCACCATAAAATATATTATTATTATTTTGTCGACGCCGATTTGCCGTTTGCATCATTTGGTATCAGAGCATGGCATCTAGGTCGTCCTCACGATCTAACGATCCATCCAGGCGCTCGCACCGGCATCATCGTTCATCCGAACAAACACGACGATCCATCTCCACCATCGACGCCTCCTTCAAGGAGACGGAGCACATGATACGTGATTTGCAAACCAACTTCCAGTCTATGTTTCGAGACCTAATGGCTAACTTTGAGGCCTACCGTGACGTCCAAACAAAACCTCCACCCGTTGAAGCCGTTGCCGCGAATTTTGCCGAAGAAAACTCCGCTGTGGAGGGAGTTTCGGTTGCTGTCCAGATCATCCCGGAAGAAAGAAGTGCCGATCTGCTTGCTCCCCCGGTGATTCCAGACTTGAAAACCCCTCCGAAGTCGACCCCGGCACCGCTCGCAGCTTCCTCGCTGGACGCCCCCGCCCCGGCATCCGCTGAGGTACAGTCCCCAACCCTTGCGGCCGTTTTCTCCACCCCCGAACCACTGGCAGGCCCTTCAACGACCCCCAAAACCCCCCGCGATAGCCTCCGCCTCGCCATCCTTCCTACTCCCCACTCCCGCCTCACCATCCAGGGCCGACCCAACCAGCCCCGCCATCATCCCGCGCCCTCCCTCCTCTTCCGCTCCTCTCCAACCATGCCCTTGCCCTCTTCTTTTCCCACCCCCACCTGCGCATCTTCCTTCCGCACCCAACTCGCCCGCCGCCACCTTCCCAGTCTCGACCCCCTTGCGCAGCCAGCGCTCTTCCCTTCCCCTCCCCGCCTCCAGCCGCTTTCCCCTACTCACGTGCGTCGCCTACCCTCCCAAGCCCTTCCCCGATCGGCCCGCCTGCGCCTCCCCACCAGCACCCGCTCCTCCGACCAGCCACGGTCACAATGCCGCAGCCTCCCCACAGCGAAACCCCGATCGACTCCCGCCGCCCCACGATGCCGCACCTCCCGCGCGAAGCCCTGGCCAACCCCTGCCGATTCAGGCTGCGACATATACACGGGGAACGCGAGCGTGCCCTAACGGGAACTCCGAAGGTTGCGCATCGTGAATCCCACAGAATGTGGGATTGGAAAGTGATTGGGGAAAATTGCAAGAAAAAATCCCAAAAACCCCATAATTGCAGAAGGGCCAAAAGGAGTAGGAAAGCCAAGAAGATTGAAGGGGTGTGAATTGCTCACACATCCCTGGCGGCAGAAATATTTAAAAAAAAGGGCTACAAATCCGAAATCTGGAGTTCCTCCTTATCCAAATAGGACTAGGGCCTTGGGTTTTCCCTATATAAGGACCCCATGGCTTCATTCCTTGGACACATCTCCTCTTCTCCTCTCCTTGTGCCATTGCTTCACTATGGATTCTCCAAGGGCCATATTTTCCATGCCTCACCAATTTTTCGAGCATCACAAGAAGGAGACGACAATCAAGAAAACGTCGCCGTTCGCGCCGCACATGTTCTTCAACCACGACGGTCGCGTCATCCCCGCCCACATATGGACTCCGTCGTTCGCTCCACACCAATTCTTCCAGACAATAGATGAGCATGCTGATTCATCCTCCAAGCCTGCAGATCCAGCAATTCGTCGGGAGACGAATTTTTAAAAGCGGAGGAGAGTTGATGCAGCATAGGACCCAAATATAGAGCCACATATTTATCTATTTTTAATTGTCAATTTTATTTACGTTTTTAAGTTGTCGTAATTTTCTAATTAAATGATTGAGATCGCCTGTGATCTCCAACGTTTATTCGTAGATTTAATTTTGGTCAATTATTTTGTTAGAGTCTAATTAGGGTAATTAGAGGTCAATTTGAATTTTAAATTTGTCAGAGTCAAATTAGGATAAGTTTGTTATCCAATTTAAAATTGATTTCTATTTTTGTAACCCCATCTCTCCTATATAAAGAGATGGTAGTCCAATGTATTAGTCAGTCAAGTATTAATGAAAAATTGAGATTTATCTCTCTCCTTTCTCCTCTCTCTCTCTCCACGCGATCTCCGCGGTTCTCCTTCTTTAACCTCTCGTGTTCCGGACGAGTTCTTCTTCTCAACCTCTCTCTTTCTCCTACCAAAAATCCACCATAAAATATATTATTATTATTTTGTCGACGCCGATTTGCCGTTTGCATCACTCACCGCACCAAACTTATATTATATTAAACAAGGGGTCGATGTACTTACCTTGTGGACCAAAAACAATAGAGGGAAGAACAACAAGCGATTACATTTTCAGAGTAAAACCTCTGTTCTTGAAAATTAAGTCATTCCTTCCTCCCCAGATGGCACATAGAGCAGCAAAGGTAGTGTGCAGTCGTCTGTCGAGTTACTCCCCACCGACCTCACTGACCTCCAGAAATCAACCATACTCTCATATGAAACCCATGCCGGGCCAATCTCTCCCCACACATGTTCCGACAAAGGGCATCGAACGAATAGATGTTCCGTATCCTCTGCCTATGCGCCACATCTGTCGCATTGCGTGTCCGGAATACCAAACAACATGCCCCTCTTCGCTTTGTCACACAATCTGCCCCTTCTCGGGCACCAAGGAAAACCTTCACTCAGCATGCTATCCTACATGCCCAAATGATCTTCATAGCTTGTCCTAAGTCTGGGTCCGAGTCATCCAAGTTCCCTCTGAACTCCAAGTAAGCCTTCTTTGTTGAGAATCCGCCCCCTCTCAGAAGAAATGATCTCTGCCCTGAGAGCTCCAACTGTAATCTCTCCAGCTCCACCAGTCGTTGGTCCGACAGATCCACCACGAACTGTGGAACCCACAACCAATCTCACCAGCCTTCGAAAACGGAGCAACCCTTAGTTGTCGCCATCGCGAAGAGCCTCGAGAATCTGTTGCAAAGTGCACCATCCCCCATTCAGTCATCCCGCCAGAAACGAAAGCTAATCCCATCTCCCACCTTCGGTTGCAGTTTCGACCTTAATTGTGGTAGGATTGCACGAACATCACTCCAGAGTGATGACTCGAATCAAGTCCTTCCTCTCTCAAGCGATCCTTTGACTCCGTAGATGGCCCTTATCAGACTAGTCGCCAATCTATCTGTGTCACCCCAAATATGAACCACCCAATTTGCCAGAAGTGTCTTATTCATGCATGCCACATCTCGGAACCCCAAGCCTCCTTTGCTTTATGGTCACGTGAGGTCCTCCCACCCCAGCAGGTGTACGCCATGTTTTTGTTGCCTCCCATCCGAACAGAAAAATTTCCACATCAATGTCTCTTTTTTCTAACTCCCATCGGTATCAACCTTGCTGCAAAGAAGAAAATCAAAATGGTTGTTAACGCGTGCTTCAAGAGTATCACCCCCCCCTAGAGAGTGTGACCGCCTTCCAACTAGCCAATCTCTGCTCAAATCTCTTGAGGACCATATCCCAACCTGATTTTTTCATTCTTCCTGCAACCAGAGGTAGACCCAGAGACAAGATGGGTAGCTCACCCACAGAGTAGCTCAAGAGCTCCGCCACCCTACTCCTTTCCACCATGGCCTCAAATTTCAGCGAAATTCGATCGATTTTTTGTCGATTATCGATATCTTGTTGAAATCAAAATTCGACTGAAATGGCCGAAATGACCAAAGGGGGCCCTAGTACAAGAAATGATCCAAATTTCGGTCGAAATTCGACCAAAATTCTGTTTTGATCAGTCACTGAAATGGTGACTGAAACCGACATTTAGGGCCTTGCTTTCCACTTTGTCCATCCCAATTTGAATATCTCATTTGTTCTTATAAAGAGGCACCACAATACTTCTCCTCCAATCTTCCGACATTTTCTTGCTTTGCCAAATAACATTGAATAAATTTGTAATCCAAGTCAAACTACACTCAACTAAAACTCTCCATACTTCTGTAAGAATGTCATCTGATCCTACATCTTTATCAGGTGCCATAACCTTTAAATCTCCCTCTACTTCCTTTCTTTGTATTTTCCTATAGCTCGCACGATTCAAGTAACTTTCGCTGCTAGCTAGATCACCCAAAGTGATCTCTCTATTTCCTTCTACAATGAAAAGCTTATGTAAATATTGTTTCATCTAGTCTCTATATCCTTCTGAGTAACAAGCACATGACCTTCCTCATCTTTAATGCATCTCACTTGAATATATCCTTCTAGCCATCCTTAGAGTCGAGATTTTTGTACAAAACTTCATAAGCTTTTTACTTAGCTTCGCGTGCAGCCTTCTTTACTTACTTCTTCACTATTTTATAGTTAGACAGTTTCCTCTGTCTATCCTTAGACATACCTTTAAAGCATGCTCCTTTAATTTTAAGCTTCTCTTGCACCCCTCCACTACATCACAAACATCCTTTTGGCATGGATCTCCTCCCTTTGACTTGCCTAGCATCTCTTTGGCTACCTTTCGGATACAAGATGCTACCATCTCTCATATCTCGTTTACACATCTGCTACAATCCCAAGATAAGTCTTCTAAAACCTTCTCCCTAAAGCTTGATTCGCTAGAACAAAACAAGCAGAAAAATGTTTTCGCATGGTTAAGCAAATATAACAATTATCAAATAGGTATGAATGTTAACAGCCTTACAAAATCGTAGCCAATAGTCTATTGTCCCACACAAACTACCATAACAAAGTGAACAAAGTGACAGGTTTTAAGTAAGTAATAGGATGCCACTTGTCATTTCACAAAGTATCATCGACGCAGGAACATGCATGCAAGAAAAATTGCTTCGTATTATTGATGGATTCCAACAAAAATGTGTGTGGTCAGTCATACGAAAAAGCGTAGGTACAACAATATCCAAGAATGCTTTTAAAAAAAACATTAGACCATAGTCTATAATTTTGAATATTAGATTAGGAAAAATAAATTGTCATGTGCACCTATGGATGAATGCAACACCATCTTGGAAGAAATTAAAATACTACGGTAACTGTGACTTCACTGTCCGATCAAGAGAATGTCTTGAACTACAATCCCGGACTATAGAAAGTAAGCAGGTGATGATATAAGGATACCTGGCATTCAAATAACTCTACCCTATTTTGTGACTTTATTTTTGATACCACGAAAAAATTATCAGCCAAAAACATGACAAAAGCTATCAACAACAATGACTATGATGCAGGGCATCTCATACATTAGGGCTACTGAAGCATTTTAATATAAACATCCATCGTGTTTTTCTAAAGAACATTTATGCTATTTTCCTACGGCACAACACCAAAATTCCACAAGCCCGCGCATCTTGTACCAATGCGAATAAAGCAAGGACTATCCAATCATCTCAAGAACTTGCCCTCTGCACTCAAGAAAAAGCAGGATGAACAAAACTACATCTCCAATGACCAAAATGAACTTACATTTCTGATGTCCCAAAAAACTGTACAAAGTACTTCTTCGGATCCGGAGAGCGCTCCCAATCTTCTGGTCTGCTAATCTACAGAGAAAAAACGCAAACAAAAAAGAAAATTAAATTCAGCACGTAATCCGGCATCAAACAAATCATTGAACAAGTAACTAAGCTATCAAATAGTCAAGAAATCGAACGTACTCCAAGTCATCAAATCGGAAAATGTCAACACAACCCTAATCCCCGCACACCCGACACTCTCCTCCCATACCTTCGCGGGCCACGCGGGGAAGCCCTTGACCTTGGCGAGAACGAGGTCCCCGATGCTCAGCTGCCTTCTCTCCGCCGCGCGGTTCGCCCCCTTCCTCCGCGACGGTGGCATCGTCGGCGGCGACCCCAAACCCTAGACCCCTCGTCGCGCACCTACAGCCTCTCGTGCTACCAAAACCCTAGGGACCTCGGCGACGGGAGGCAGATCCCGAGGCCAACCCGGCGGCAGCAACGCGGCGCGGCGCGGGCAGTCGCGCCGGAACACGCGGCTGCGCAGAGAGAGAAATATAGAGGGAGATTGGTTTGGGTATATAAAGGGGGGGCGCGAGAGGTGGGGGAAAGGGGAGAAGCCAGAGGAGAACGACAGAGAAATAGATGGAGAGAGAGGTGAGAGTGGTGGTAAGAGTGGTGGTACGACGGAGAGGAATCGTGGTGGTCTCTCCTGACCTGACCTGACTGCGGTTTAGCCTGAAGATCCGGCTTGGTCGGGTCGGATCCATTCGGATGGCCCGGGGCATGGCGAAATAATGATATTATGAATATAAATAGTATATATATATATATATATGATCAAGGAGAAAAATGAAAAATGTGATGTAGATGGCGTCGACCCGTCGTCCATAACATCCACTGTAGAGGAGTAATTCTCATCTAATCCTCAACTCTCACCGCATATGTGCTTGTGGCAGATTGCCGATTCTTCTCAGTTTCGTTTATGTTATTCCGGCTCGTAGAGTGGGTGAGGCGGTTGTATTTTCGAAAAAGCGGTGCTCCTGTAAAAAATTAGATATTCCGTGCAATGTTGTAATCGCCTATCACATTCCTCTACTTGCATGGGATGTGAAACCCATACATACCTATGAATGACCTTCGGTTATAAATAAACTCCTTGCATCTCGTTCTCCATCGATGTCTCTTACATGTTTTAACATCTTCCTTTGCCATATTCACCTATCCTTCTCCGAATTCAGTTCATGCAATTCATGCATTCTTCTTCAGTGTTCTCGAATTTGCTTCCTTAAGCATTTGCGATCGACACTTCTTAATATGAAGATGCCTTCCAATGTGGCTCCGATGACATTATTGGACAAGGGATGGTTCTTATGCATCTTTTGCGCTGAAGTGATATTAATTTTTCCATCGTATGTTTGCATTCATGCTCCATCTGGGACAAATTTCTATGCATCTTAAAAAGGGATGATTCTTATGCATGCTCCACCTAAGACAGATTCTTGAATGGTGTTATCAATTGAGTGCACTATTTAGGAATTTAGCTTAAGAAAGTCGAAACTTTTCAACGTGAATTTAAGCAAACATTTGGATTCCCAAGATAGATTTGAACGGAGGAAAAAAATCCATGTAACCGACCCTACTTAATTGAAGGAAGAGGCTTTGTTGTTGTTGTTGAAGGATATGGGAAAAATCCTCAAGCGCATCACGGAAGCGTGATGATCGCATCGAATGCGATCGGGAGCGACTAGTCGCACTATTTGCTCGATGCAGCGGAAATTAAATTTATTTATGTGATGAAACCACATGATCCAAGAACACTTCTCGGATCGTTTCATCTAAACCACAAACAAGTAATAGGATTATCTCTTGAAGCATGGTTGCGATCGAGTCTCTAAACGAAGAGACCTCCTGTCTCAAATCTGATCCATCGGAGGAGACGCTTGCGAGCGCGGGGATGAATTGTGTGCTCCTCGCAATTCATGTTGATGATCCAAGCGGCGGATCTCCTGATCTCATCACACGAGATCCAACATCTTCTTCACGAGCGAGACGCACCGAAGGAGATGGAGATCCACGAGTAGATGATCCGACAGCATAACGACAATGATGCGTTGATGACGACTCTCACAATGGCTCCATGTGGACGGCCATAAGAGAGAGATGGAGAGAGGATGTGTGTAGAGAATAAGAGAGAGAGAGACTCATCGAGTCAGTGAAAATCGAAGAGCAAGGCATGCCTCTTCTTATATAGGTTTTTGGGAGTCCATGGATCTCAACCCATGGACAACACATAATCAATGGTTGAGATTGATTTGTGTTTCTTTCAATGGCCAAGATGTTGTTGTAAAATCACAACAACTAGTGATTTGATTTAAATTAATTTCCATTGACAAATCAAAAAAATTAATTCGAAATTAAATCATCTTTAATAAGAGAAAAAATAATGAAGAGGACAAACCAATTTCCCCATAAGAGGGGACGGCTACTGTTCTCCTCATGGAGAGTTGTAGCCGTCCACTCCTCTTTGGTGGACTTGGTCTATCTCTTCAAATTATCATGAGATCTCATTATCTCGTGATATATATCATCATCTCTTGTTGATAATATTTTCACAAAAAAATAATTCTAAATTATTTTATGGAAAATATCAATCATGCCATTGAAATTATGTGAATCTCATTCACACCCCAAAATCAAATGTAATTATATTTCCAATTGATCATTCAATGTGAATCCCATTCACATTAACAATTAATCAACAAATATAAAACACAATATACTCACTCTTATATATTATAAATCATATTTATAATATATATGATTGATATGGATAGTGCTATCCACATAAGTCATATCCATGATAATTAAATCACATTTAATCATCTTGGATCTCTTTTCTCGTGTGCCCAAATAACATGAATCACATTCACATTGTTCATATATTTGATAGTTAAATCACATTTAATTATCTTAGATGTCTCTCCTTACAATATGAATCAAATTCATATTATCCATGATAATTAAATCACATTTAGTTATCACATTTCTCGATGCTTGGATACTTATATCAACAATGAAATTATCCATGAACTCTTTCAAGGATAATGCGCTTTCTCCGCGGATACTTGGAGATAAGGACAGGGCGATTGTATTGTTCCACGTATAGTGACTTGGATATTGAGATCACATCTCAAATCCAGATCTCGGGCCTCCCATAGATGCTTGATTAAATCAAGACCGCAAATCTAATCTTCTCATTGCATCTGAATCATATTCAGATCAATGTCATATTGAGAGATCGTATTACTCATATGCCCTTATATGCACATCATCACGCTGGTATATAGACCTTGGTTAGGTCATCAACCTATTGGTCTGCCAAATGTACATACTCAGACATATAGTAATACATCTGTCTATGGTCAGAGGATGCATGCCTATATCATGACAGCATACGATATAGGACTTTGGTTATCTCGATCTCGTTAAGTCAACTCTTTGACCTAACTAATCTGACACCTCCGAATCTTTATTCCTATGCAGAGGACCTGCATCAAAAGGTCGGTCATATATCAACCTATGTGAGAAAGGATTGCCATCTCCTACTCAGGCTGGAGATCACATCTTAACAATCATTTGACGGTGATTGATGAGTCCTCAATCTAACCCTTTATATATCCATCCAAGCACCAGCCTCTATGACTCAATTATTGAATCAACAACTGTATGATTATTAAGATGGCCATGGTACATATCCCTAATTGTAGTAAGGGACCTATTATGCAAATTATTTCTTCTTCATTTCAGATCAGGGAATGATATATGCAATAACATTTATTGCATAATGGCTCGCGATAGGCTCGCATGTCCAACAGTTGTTGTTATATGTTTGCATGTTTGTGATAGCATGTTTTGTATCCTCATATACACGGTATTCGTCAAACAAGTTAATAACATCGTATTACTTATAGAAATCGCATTGTTTGCCATATCCATTCAAGCATACTCCTAACAACATCTCGTATTTATATATGTTCAACTTATAACTACTTTCAACGCAAGCCATTTGCTATATACATCTAGACATGTTCATGTTACTCATGCGAACATGTTCTTTACAGCAATAATATCTATTGGTGACCTTCACCTGCCCTCATGTTGCTTCCGAGCAAACATCATTTAGTTATTGTATCTCTATATTGATATTGCTTTCGAGAAGAACAACATTTAGTTATCGTATCTATAATAATATTGCAGAAGATATCCAACCAGGGGCGGACCTACACATATGATATGGGGGCACGCGCACCCCTAAAGTTTGAAATTTTATTATATTTATATTAATGTTGCATTGCATAAAATCAAAATCCGGCCATTGTCCCCCCTCTTCAATTGCTATCGTTGAGTTTCTGCCCTCCGTCTCTCGTAACCTCCTTTCTCGCATTCCCTTTGAACGCTCAACCCCAATCATTGCCTCCATCCCCCACGGTGTTGGTTCCCAACCTACGACATCCTCAAACCCTGATTCCCTTGCACATCGGTAATTCGTTTCCACCTTCCATCCCTCGAGTAATGTCACCTCCTCTCTCGTATTCTCTCTAGAAGTCTGTCCAACCTAGTCGTTGTGCCTCCCTCCCCGAAGTGTTGACTCCTCGCTCGACAAGTATCATGACCCCATTGCACAATGACAACATCGTGTCCCTACTAGGAATGCAAACGGATGGATATCGATTTCAATATAGGTATCGCCATATCCTTATCTATCTTTTAATACAAATATGGATGTAAATACATATATTGACATACATTAAAACTATGGTGTCATCTACTTAAACACACACACGCACACTGATAAAATGGGGTTGCCCCCTTCGGGGTAGCTAATTTGGCTCCCTCCGCATCATTTCACCCTTTTTTATTTTTATTTTGGAAATTTCTTCAGTAGATTTTCATCAATATATCTCTATATTATGTCATTCAAATTTTGTGCGAAACAGAGGCTCTTACGGCCTCCTCCAAAAGGGTCATTTTTAGCAATTCTGTTACCGTTAAAAATGAATGTTTGGATGGAGGCCTTATGAGTCTCTGTTTCGCACAAAATTTGAATAGCATAATATAGGGATATAATGATGAATATTCACTAAAGAAATTTTCAAAACAATAAAAAAATGGATGAAATTACGTGGGAGGAGCCAAGTTGCTCCCCCAAGGGGCAACTCCAGTGAACTATATATATAATGGATATTCATTTCATATGAGTAATGTTATAAATACTCTATAAATTGACTTAAATATGCATGAATTGAATAGAAAAATAATAAAAATATACTAGTTTTTTTTATATCATAAAAACTATACCAAATATGGTAAAAGAAGATAATTATGTTATATATAGTTAAAAATAAATCAACATCTAATTTCATATATGAAATGGATAAAAGAATACTAATACGGATGTTTCCATATAGAAAAATGATATCCATATAGGTATCCACTTTGAAATGGATATGGATATTGATGTCAAAGTTCATATAAATCGAACATAGTGACGGATCTAATATGGATTTATCTGTATATGTTTGCATACTACTCCCTGTTGGATACATTGAAAGATTTATTTTTGAATGAGAGATAAATGGTTAATGATATTTTTTTGCATATATTGAAAATGATATATTCGATTGTATTGTTGATGATAATATCATGATTTTTTTCAAACTATAAGAATTAGAGTGGCCAATTTTAAATGCATTCATGTGTTTTTTAAAAAATTTTATATGTAAAATAACTCATATATGTCTATGCATATGAATATTTATAGTAAGTTTTTATATTGAAGTATTTTTATTATTACTATTGATCGTCAGTGTGCCCTCTCTCTATAATCCTGGATCCGTCATTGTATCCAACATCATTTTCCCATTGTGTATATATGCGAGGGGGCCTTTAATGAGGTGGGGTCTCTCCAGAGTTCGTAAAGCTACCCTCAATTGATTAGAACCCTGTACAATTTTGTAAACTGTAATTTTTGCATTGTAAAAAAATGATATACTAAATGTTTTGTGAAAATTAGTACCTATTCGTGATTAACACTTTCAACAAATATAGAAATTCTATCTTGATGCACATGTGATGTTAATGTATTTTAGCAAATATATGTCATACAAAAAGAAAAATACAAGGAAAAATACCTAATTGAGGTTGTTTTTTCGTACTCAGGAAACCCTACCTCATTTGATTTACAATGAGTCCTAAGCATACCATAAACAAATAGGCAAATTTTCCATGCAACCAAACAACAATGGTATTTTATTTAAAACATCCCAGCAATTGTATTTTAATCGACTAAGAATCAACCTATTATAGTTGGACAACTATCACTACAAAAACTTACTTTCATCTTTGTCAGTGAGAAGACAATATATTTACTCTCATGCTTTTATTGTTCTTCGCATTTCATCTACTGCAGCAATATACTCTCTTATCATTGTTACAGAGCGGAGGAATGCAAGGTTTAATTTCCAACCCCAATTTATACATGGGAAGCAAATTTAAGAAGTTGGTAATATCTATTTATTTGCAAATATTGACATCTACGAAGCAAGGAAATACAAAGAATCTTTAACCGTCGCTATCAGATGGTGCCTAAAACCATACTATGACCCATGCATTATGTAAAATCTTGTGATGCTCATAAGCTCCTCGATCAATCAATTTGTGTATTTCACTTTGTAGTTTCGTAAACATCATTGTTTCGCTTCCTCGGTGGTTTCTCTTCTACTTAAGATATGTAGTTTCGATCGCATGTCCACAACTAGTCAATTTATAAATAATTTACCATCATAAATTCTATGACGCCCCTCCATTCATAGCCACTACAATTGAAGTATATTTTTCTCCAGGAATGTACTGGGAATTGTTATTGAACTACGACTTATTGCACCCATCATATCAAAAGATAGATGTTACATGAACATTTAAATACCATGAAAATTGATCGAAGTTAATTTCTACCATTTTCCATTTGAAATCGGTAGTATCTTACATAGATGATATGCTTCCCTACGGGTGATCCACATTAAGTTACAATATGGGGTAATGTTGCACTAATGTTTGATAGGAGCATAAAATATCTGCAAAAGAGTAACAATGTGTTATTTACTGATGGCGTTTGTTGTTGGCGTTTCAACTTCTGCATATTAAGGTGAACATTACCACTATTCTATTTCTCCAATGACAACATACATTGTCCATGTTCTTACATTTGCAAACATTTCCACTATGTCAAGATCATACACCCATAAATTCTATTTGTAAACATATTAACATTTAGATGATCTTTCATATTAGACCATCATCCATGATAATTTTATTACTTTCAACGGGTTACATGCATACAAAGCTCATACACAAACAATTCCCACACATTTCTTCAATATTGCACACATAAGTGTCGCCAATTCAATTTTGATCGTATTGGAAGCATGTCAAACCCTCCCTTCAACGATAATGTCAACGCTAAAGCTTCTTCCTTTGTTTAATTGCTAGACTTACTTTGCATGTCTTTCCCTACTTACCAATACTCATCTTTATTAATGACTTTGATTTTTCTAAGAACATTGTTGTATATTTCCATTGCAGCTTGACCAACTTTTCAAGCGAAGAAGCTCAATCATGGATGTACATCATCCAATACGAAAGAAACAAAACTATAGACCATCAAAGCAAATAACCATGACTTCTATAGATATAACTCAAAGCATCGAGATCTAGAAAAGCTCAAGGCTCGAATACATAAGCTCAAATTTATCTATAAAGAAGGTTAGAAGTAGATGGAGGTCTGCGACAAGTAAAGGAGACAAAACATTGGCACTTCTGCAATTTTGGTTGAGTTGGAAATGTACATAGTTTTTATTTGTGTCTATATCATAGATTTTGCATATTCATGATCAACAAAAAAAATAAGCCAGAATCACGTAGGTTGACAAATCATCTTTTTGACCTAATCAATCAAAATCTTGATCGTGGTTAATCAACTTTGACTTATATATATGACTTGATCTAACAACTTAACATTCTAACTAACCACCCTTTTATCAATTTTGGATCGTAATCGGGCATCTTTCTGATTACATAATCGATCATATTCAAATAAGCCTTGTTGGTCGTCCAACGTTCAAAATCGATCAATGAATATTGTTGATCTGATCGATTGCTTTTATCATGTTGATCGGTCAACTCTTTACACCTGATCAAACAGTTTTGATTTTGGAATTTTTGAATGTTGGAATTTCTTAGATTACTATACAACAGCTATTGTGAATTTTTAATGGTTCTACTGATCACCTAACACTATGAATAGGCCCCTAATGATCATTGTTAAGACACACGACCAAGAGAAATGTCCTCTACTCATCAAAGTGGAGAATAGTGCTTTTGTCCAATATTCCTACTCTCAAGCTCTTCAGAGTATTTTGTGCTCAAAAGAGATCATCGTCATTCTCGATCAAATTTATGTGCTTGATGTTCTGCAAGCTTGTGAATTCAATATTATTGCTAATCTATTTTTTAGCTTATTGTCAACATGTATATGATCTTCTTTATATGTATCTCTAAGAGAGATGATATCTTCCTTTGGGAATTGTCCAAGGAAGGATGTATGTTTGATGACACACCTTTGCTACTCGGGTTAAGGAATAAATATGGTCGTTGCGGCCCGAATCACAAGGCGAAATCATTCCAGAAAATCAGACCACCAAACAAGGGAATCAAGCAATCAAAGTGCGGCAAGCGGTCTTGCTAGTTTATTTTACCTGGTATAGCTACCAAGGTCGAACACAAGGAGCACGTAATGCAAAAGCTACGAAGTAGTCGAGAATTCATGAAAAGCAAAGAAATGGTGGTTTTTAATTTTTTAAATTTTTGTATGATTTTTAATATAAGAAAAAGCTAAAAGGAAAGCAAGAATCAACACTCACACAATTATTTAATAGCTCAAAAACATTCAAAAATTCAGAATAAAAAGATTTTTGCGTTTTTAAAATATTCAATTTTTTTGTGATTTTTTTGGATTTTTATGATTTTTAATTAATTTTCTAAAAATCAAACAAAGTCAGGAATAAAAACTATTGTACAGCCAGAATCCAAAGGCAGATTAAAATTACTTAAAATGTCAATAAAATTCAAGCAGCAATCTTATGTGAAACTACAAACAAAAATCTAACTACAAAAGAAGAAAACGCATTTTTTTTATGAATTTTTACTGATTTTTCTAAGGTTTTTTCTATTTTTGAATTTTTATGGATTTTATAAATGAGAATGAAACGGAAATTGGATAGAAACTCAAGCAACACAAAAGAAGCAATCAAGGTTTTTTCAAAATTTTTCAAGACTTTTAATATTTTTAGTTGATTTTATAAAACAAATAGTGACATTTTTAAGGCTTTTCAATTTAGAAATAATAAATACGCTCAAAATATAACAAAAAATTCACCAAAATTCCTACACCATGGCGTGAGCCATGTATCAAATTTTCATGATTTTTGGAGTTGAAATGCTATTTATTAAATCAAAAACAAATGACACAGCAAATAAGGACCAAAATGCAATTATTGAAAAGTTTCCAGCCAAACGATAACACTTGGAAATAGTATAAGGCTTAGTTTGCAAAAAGTCTAAATCCGCACGTGGGCAGCATGTGAACCAGGCACTCAGGGGCATAAATGCAAATCCTATTAATAAAGATTCATTCATGAACAACCATGAACTCCAAGACGAAACATGCAAATAAACCAGAAGTCACGTGGGGGACCACGTGCTACACAAACAGAAGGACTGGAATGCAAATATTAAAAGCACAAGGTCCTATATGTAAAATGTCTAAAATAAAAACAATTGCTAAAAATATTTACAGGACTAACAAATAAATGCAAAAAGATAACAGGGCCTAAGTACAAATACCCTTCTTTATTAGCGATCCAACAGCCGAAGGTCTCTCACTTATGATCGGACACCTGAGCTCCTCAGATGACTCTTCGACGAAGGATGGTTGAGAGCTGATCCTAAGATGGATCGGACGATCAAGGACTCCCCTGAGATTAACGGGCGAGTTAGAACTGGAGGGAACCTCGATCCAACGGTGGGGACGACACTTGGAAGAGCATCGAAGAACTCGCCTCCGGCGAGCTTCGATTGGCCGATACGTACGGTAGGAACGTCCTCCGGGGCTTCTAGGAGATGGGAAATGCTTCTGGCAATGGTCCGCAGCTGTGACGATGCTCTGATGAGGCTAAGATCGACGATAACGACCCGACGAAGCTGGAAGAACTGGAGCGGATGTGCTCGGATATATTGACCTCCAGATGAGGTTCCTTGCGTGCTGAACCTGCACAGACAAACTACTGGGTCAAGGGCAAAGTGCCTCGACCCATCTGTACACGGAATGGGTGGCAGATGAGGCGAGGCGTGGCCCTCCAGCGAAGCGACGGCAGAGGAGGTCCTGGAGCTTGTTCCTGGGGTGAACGAGAGAAATGGAGGGGCATAGAAGGTAGGGAGAAGGCCAGCGAAGGTGCTTAGGTCATCGGAACAACGGATGGAAGATCCGACCAGGGTGAACGGGGCCAAGCAACTAAGGTCGACCAGAAATCAAAAATCTTGAATCAAAAGCGAACAAGAAGAAACCTAAGTTACCTAATGGCTGGAGTCATCTGGGTTGGACGTTAGGGGCCTCCGAGGGTCTTTGCCTCGATGGTCGACGGGTCCAGAGGCTGGGCTGACCTCGCGGCGGAGCACAGTGGAGTGTACGCTGGATCTAGGGCTACGGGGCTCAAAACCTCACTGCAATAGGCTCTACCACACGCTGTCACTTGGGAAGAGGTGGAGGTCGTCGGAGACGAGGATGGCGGCCAAAGATGCGGAAGAAGATGGGGCTCCAGGAGGCTTTATACGCTACAGGATCCGAGAAGTATGGAGCGTAAGATGCCACATTCATTAGTCACTGCTCACTCTCTCACCTACCCTATATCAGGTAGGATCTGATTGACAAGGATGCGAGGTGAGGGGGAGGTGATAGACGAAGAGGGGTACTAAGGTGGTTACAGGGTGCAGTTTAGTATATGAGAACAAATGTTGCACTGATGTAGTATGTCTGTGCCCCACTAAGAGTTGATGCTGGTAGGTTGACCAGATTGGAATGCCGGACTGAGAAGAGGATATATAATCAGAAATTAGTATACAATCCACGAGGTCTAATGTGCTGTAGTCAAGCCCTGGTGCCAGGCGGGTTTCGAGTCTCTTCCATCGAGGAAAGTAGAGTGAGTTTCAGTAGTAGACTATGGAACTGAACCTCGCAGCTTTGCTTCTCTATCAGTTTACCTCTCTGTTCTCACTTCTATACCCTCGGCTGATGATGAAAAGCAAGCATCTGGCTCGCTTCGCACCATCAGCGGTGTTTAATTAAGATAATAGTCCCCTATTTCGTTTACGACGAGTCACAAGGTAGGCATATTGTTCCACTTTAGGTAAGTAGAGAAGTCAAGCACAGGATAGGTGTTGAGCTTTCTAATAGGTCAAAAAGGGTAAGCTTATAACCATCAGAAAAGAGATAAGGGATAGGGAAGGCTAGCAAAATGAGGATCTCACAACTGGCACCGACTGAGCAGGAAACAACGATCCTCAATGACGAATCTCTGATATGTACCCATTATTTCATCATTATATATTGATATCTTCTTCGAACTAGATAATATCCTGGAAAGCCCTTATATACTAGTCTTTCAGAGACTGACTGCGCTCCCACTTCCACACTGCTGCATCGACCTTTGTGGGATCAAGGGAAATCCTGGCGCAAGAAAGACCACATCAGAAATGCTACCTCCATGAGCCAGAAATCGCATTTGCTGAACTTGGCATATAGCTTGTGCTTCCTCCTTGGCATGTAGCTCGTCTTTCCTCAATGTATCTCTACTCTCGAACATTGACCTGAGGTCTCTCTATTGCTGGGCTTGATTATAAGCTTTCCCCCCAACGCGCGAACCGAGGGACAGATTCCTAGAGATTTCATCGGGCGTGGATCGTGGATCATTCCTCAGTAATCGGAGCAGCAAACGGAAAGAAATGACGGTCGGATCGGGCCGTAGAAATTAGGCAAAAATCGAATGAAACCGAGTTCGTGCAAAATGAAGTCCAAGGGGGGCAGTTGACCGAAGTCAACGACTCGGACGTGGCCCGATCAGGTGCGGCGGGATAAGAGACAAAATAGACTAGACGACAAAATAGCAAAAAATGCAAAAATAAATAGATAAAAATAATAAATGATTTTAAATTAAAAATTAATAAAAATGAAAAATGATCCTTATTTTTCAAGGGATTTTTCTATGATTTTTATTTATTTTTATGAGAAATAATTTACGGTATATACAGTGTATTGTATTATATACATGCATAGAATACCTATGAGTTTTGTATAATTATTTTTAATTTCTTATTTTTACACAAATACCCCAAATTTATATTTTATTTATTTATAACCTAATTTTTGGAGTATAACATAATTTTTGTTTTATTTTTATCATTTATTTACAAATATAAATTAAATAAGGAAAGGTACATATTTACATGTATTATATACAAGGCGGGAGAGAGTTTTATTTTATTTTTATTTTTTCTAATTTTCAATTTATTTTTTGAAGTATATATAAGGAAATAGAAACACCTTTTTATTTTTACTTTTGTAAAAATAAATTATATATAAATATATTTATATATATACACATAAATGATACATATGTAGCAGGTAAAGTGGTCCTATCTCTCTCTACTTATTTTATTTGGCGATCAGGCCAATTCTAGGCCCTCTCTTGGGTTTAGGTCACTCAATATTTATTCTAAATATTTCCTTATTCTTTTTTATTCTTTATTCTTTTATTTTTGAACAAATACATACTAATTATTAGATATTAACAAATGCATGCTTATTGTTAATTTATTGTATTTACAACTATTTACATGATGCTTTGCCAAGATATTTAGCTAAAATAAAAGAATAAAGAGTGAAGAATGAGGCTTCATCACCCCCTATACTTTACTTTTGCTAGTCCCTTAGCAAACACTTATTTGAAAAAGAAGTTAAAAGAGAAAGAAAAGGAAAAAGAAGGTGAATCAAGGTTGAGAGTTAAACTTGTCTTCATTAAATTGAAGTATGGAGCTCAGTCAGACCTTTGATTATTAGTGTGTTGGAACCTTATTTGGACTTAGGTTTAAAACTCGACAGCCTTTAAATTCCACCAATCTATGGTCAAGACTCCTTAACAATCCAGATCAGAACAAGTCTACATACACAAACTCTAATGACCGTGAATCTTTTCTTGTACCGTGTAAGTGATATGTAGCTCCCCACCTTAGAATGACAAAGTGACAACCCCCCTCAACAAGGTAACTCTAGTGCCCTAGTCTGGCAGCTCTTTCCTCGAGGAGCGGGGTATTCCCTTCTAAGTTCAAGTTCAATCGGCTCAAGAAGAGGAGGAAGAAGAGAATGGACCATGACCAGTGTAGCCATGTATCCTTGGGAGCCCAAACAGTGTAGCTAAGTCTCCCGCTGCAAGCTTCATGAGATGAGAATGGGTAACATAAGCTTTGCTTTAATTGACTATATACACTCCAGTGGGTATTTTATTTTCAATAAGATTCACCACTTTTTTGGAGTTTTTCTTTCGTTGCACATTTTTTATGTGCATATGTACAACATATCTACATGGTGCAGCATATATACATAAGGAGTTTTTCCTCTTGAGCTAGTAGACTATCCCTCTTTTGAAGCTTTATTGCAACCCACAACTCCTGTCTTTAGACCTCAACACCACCAGACCAAGTTGAGATCCACTTCCTTCACTAAAAGAAGAAGAGAGGTTCCGCCTAGAAGTACTACCCTCATATGCTACCCCAAGACAAAGGAAATTGCCTCCTCACCACCTCATCCGCAGGGAGCTATGTGTAAGGTGATGGTGCAAGTAAAGCCATTGTCTATGAGAGTCACGTGTGCGTTGTTAAGTGTTCTACTTAGGCTCATCAAGATGACATATGATCATAGCCTAGCAGACTCAAAGAATTAAGTCCCAAATGGACATGAAAAGTCTTAACCCTAAGCCCTATAAGATTCCTCTTAGAATAAGGTGGATTAAGGTCTTAACAAAGCTCCATTTTCCAATTTAATTTCAAAATAGTTTAAATGCCAACTACGATTAAGAAAAACTGTACAAAAAATCTTTTTGTGTAGATTTTTGGAATATGTGCAAAATTTTTGAAAAATGTTTGAATGAATGCATGACTGCAGAAGTTTTCAAAATTTTTACACACAGTTACACAAGGGTTTTTGCAAACTTTTATTTTTCAAACATTTTTACAAAAAATTGTATTATATACATAATTTTTATATCAAAATATTTACAAACTCTTTACACAAAATTTTTTTTACAAACATTTGTATAAAAATTATTTTTATAAAATAGCTATGTATGTGTAAGAAAGAATTTTATGTAGAAGGAAAATTTTTAATTTTTTATGGTTTTTTAGATAAAGGATTTTAGCCATTTTATTTATTAACGCACTCACACAAAGTACGAGTTATGGCTAAAGTATATATGAAATATATACGACACCCCTTATACTTAGCTCGAACGATGTCCTCAGAGTAGATCGAGAACGATGAAGAAGACATAACTCGTGCTTAGTATAGGGAAGTGAAAAGGAATGGTATACTACAACAATGAATCAAAGAATAGAATGAAGAGAGCTCGGTGTTTCCCCCATACTTAGGATCAAGTAATCCTAAGTATAGCATATTGTACATAAAGGGAAACCCGAGTGATAGGATGTACAGTGTTTACCTCCCCTATACTTAGGATGAAAGGTCTCTAAGTATTGCCAACAGAACAGAGGTAAAAAGAGTCAAAAGAATACTCAAGAGCCTGACACCCCCCATACTTAGGGTAAGGTACACCCTAATTATAGCATAATCATAGGATGCAGGACTAAAGAATGATATGATATGGACATCTGGATCTATACATGGCGGAGGACAGTGATAATCATGCATGAGATGCATTAGATGTGAATCAAAGACCACATCTCACACAAAATGAATAGGGGTGACGTCAACG
Source organism: Ottelia alismoides (assembly GCA_037367405.1). Lineage (NCBI taxonomy): Eukaryota > Viridiplantae > Streptophyta > Magnoliopsida > Alismatales > Hydrocharitaceae > Ottelia > Ottelia alismoides. The sequence goes on from JAZKJV010000167.1 coordinate 1,891,745, forward strand.
ACCAGTGTCTCATGATATAGATATGGGTTGAGCCACTTCCTGTTAACACGAAAAGTAGAATCATATGGCATTTCAGATATGTCAATGCTTCCATTGTCATGTACCTTTCGGACCAGGTATGGTCCCTTCCACTTGCTCCAAAACTTCCCTAGAAATAATCTAAGCCTGGCATCAAACAACCATACTCTCTGATCTGGCTCAAACTGTTTGTGGCTGATATGAGAATCATGCCACTCCTTCACTCGCTCCTTGTAATGTAGGCTGTTCAAAAAGGTTGTATCTCTAAGCTCCTCCAGGGCTGCCAATTCTACCTTCCTTTGATCTCCTATACTCACTGGATCCAATAATATATTTGTGACAACCCAAAGCGACTTATGCCTAATCTCAACGGGTAAATGGCAGGGCTTGCCATAAACGAGGCGAAAGGGAGATGTACCCAAAGGAGTCTTGAAGGACGTCCGATATGCCCACAAGATCGAGTCCAAAAGCTGTGACCAATCCTTTCGGTCAGGTCAAACGACCTTCTGCAATATAGTCTTAATCTCCCTATTCGACGCTTCAGCAAGACCATTGGTCTGAGGATGATATGAAGTGGCTACTCGATGGTCAATGTTGAACTCGCTATCAAGGGCCTTTATCTTGTCGTTGATGAAATGAGACCCCCCGTTAGATATCAAAACTCGAGGTACGCCGAACTGTGTTATGATATGATTCCTCAAAAATCTGCAAACAGTCCTAGCATCTGCGATTCAGGCGGGGATAGCCTCAACCCAACGACTCACATAATCAACAACCAACCATATGTACTTAAACCCTTGACTCTTGACCCATGAAATCAATGCTCCATGCATCAAAAACCTCACAGAAATGAATGGGATGCATCGGCATCATGTCACGATATCCACAAGTGCCCATCCTCTGATAGTCAGTACATCTCTTCACGAATTCATCAGAATTCTTGAAGAGCGTAGGCCACCATAGGCTAGATTGGAGCACTTTCTGGGTCGTTTTCCTCCCAGAGTGATGTCCTCCTGCCTCCAGCTTGTGGCAGTAGGTGAGGACGCTATGGTGCTCCTCCTGAGGAATGCACCATCGTCAGACGATATCCCCTCCTTCATGATAAAAGATGGGATCCTCCCAATAGTAAGACTTGGCCTTCGCTATGAAGGTCTCAAGTCGCTGCCTAGGCCAACATTGTGGAACTTCCTTGGTAACAAGATAGTTCACAATGTCGGCGTACCATGGGAGCGAAGCGATAGCAAGGATCGCCTCATCTGGGAAGGTCTCAGAAATAGGATCAAGCTGCTCGGATTCCTCAAGATGCTCTAATCGGGAGAGATGATCCGCCACCACATTTTTAACTCCAGGCTTATCCTTAATCTCAATATAAAACTCCTGGAGTAGAAGGATCCATCTAGTCAGTCTCGCTTTGGCATCCTTCTTTACCATGAGGTACCTGATGGCGGTATGGTCAGTGAAGATAGTCACTCTAGATCCAATGATATATGATCTGAACTTATCCAAGGCAAAACTACGCTAGCATCTCCTTCTCAGTGACAGTGTAGTTCCGTTGCATGGCATCCAATGTACTGCTAGCGTAGTGAATGGCAAAAGGCACTCCATCCCTCCTTTGTCCCAGCACGACCCCTACGGCAAAATCTGAGGCATCCATCATTATCTCGAATGGGAGAGACTAATCAAGTGGTCGGAGGTCAGGAGCCTTAACAGCTAGACTCTTGAGAGTCTCAAATGACGCAAGACACTTATCATCTACAATGAACTCGGTGTCTTTGGTCAGCAAATCAGTTGACGGTCGTGCGATCCTCCTGAAATCATAAATGAATTGTTGGTAGAAACTGACGTGCCCCAAAAAAGACCATAACTGTCGCAAGTTGGACGGTGGATTGAGTTTCTTGATGATATCCACCTTAGCCAGATCAACCTCCATGCCCCTGTTAGAGATTATATGACCATGCACTGTCCCTTGAGTCTCTATGAAGTGACTCTTCTCCCTGGATAATAAAAGATGGACCTCTATGCATGCTGAAGGATGCGGTTTAGGTAGTCAAGACAAGCATCAAACCCATCGCCATAGATCGAAAAGTCATCCACGAAGACCTCTAAGAAATCACCCACCATGTCCGAAAAGATGGACAACATGCACCTTTGGAATCTTACAGGGGCATTACATAGACCAAAGGGCATCTGTCTGAAAGCATATGCCCCAAAGGGACAGGTGAATGTAGTCTTGTCTTGGTCTTCTGGCGTAATGGCCACCTGATTGTAACCGGAGTACCCGTCAAGAAAGCAGTAGCGACTCTTCCCAACTAGCCTCTCTATAATCTGATCAATAAAAGGCAGCGAGAAATGATCCTTCTTGGTGGCCTGATTCAATCATTTGTAGTCCACATAGACCCTCCAAGAAGTGGGTACTCGGGTAGCTATCTCCTCTCCAGACTCACTCACAACTGTAGTGATGCCCATCTTCTTGCGCACCACATGTAATGGACTAACCCACTTGGAGTCGAAGATGTGGTAGATGAAATCGACGCTCCACCATTTTGAGATTTCCTTCATGACAACCTCTCGAATGTTCGGGTTCAGCCGCCGCTGGAACTCACGTGACGGCTTCGTATCCTCTTCAAGATAGATATGGTGGGAGCACATGGCCGAACTTATCTCCTGGAGATCAGCTACACTCCATCCTATCGCCTTACGGTTTCTCGCAAGAACCTCCATCAAACGAGATTCTTGTTCTCCAGTCAAATCTGTTGAGATAATGACTGGGTGCATCTCATGCTCGCTCGCAAGGAATCTATACTTTAGCGACTGCGGCAAGGGCTTCAACTCTGGACAACTGGGTGCTGACAAATCTGGCATCTGAAAAGTCTGAGTGAAAGCAACCAAGTCTGTATGGGAGAACTCTCACTGATCATCTGGTGAAGACTGCTCTGTTGGTGTATCTGTAGCCTGAATAGGATCAGTCTCCACCCTAGCTGGCTGGCTCAGTAGGAATCAAACATGGAATCAACTCATTAAACTCTGCCCAATCAATATCTGACTCTGACGAATCTGAATCTGAATCAACAGAAACATCAACTGCCTCGCTATCTTGAACACGATTTACAGCCTCGAATGTGTCCTCTACCAAGAGTGTGCTCTCCAAGCTTTCCTATGCTGGAATCTGGAAATCAATGGAATCTGAGTGTGAGAGGATAGCTCATGAAATGGGGTCTGACCAAGCGGCTTCGTCATCTGTGATCACAAAATCGCACTCCTGGTGGATGTCTCGCTCTGCCTCTGTCATCTGCTCTGAATCACTGAGCTGCTCCGAGCATGATGAATCTCTCGCTCTAATCTCATTGATCGTCTCTATTTGTATACTCTCACCCTCGACGCAGAAGTACACCTTCTCATTATCATGACCGGACACTACCTTGGCTGTGGCCAAGAACGGGAGTCCTAAAATGATGGGCGTATCGGTCACAGACTCAGGGATCTCCATGTCCTACACAACGAAGTCCACAGGGAATTTCAGGTCCTGAATTGTGACGACCGCATCCTTTAACAACCCCTTCGACCTCTTGACAGATCTGTCAGCAAACTGAAGGACTGTCCTGCTTTGTCGAAGAGGGCCAAACTCGAATCGGTTGAGTAAGGATGCTGGAAGTAGGTTGATGGAAGAGCCGTTGTCTAACAAAGTCTGATCGAACCTCTGCTCATGTATGTGGCATCTAACATAGGGAGCTCCTGCATCTGGTCTTTTGGCTGGCAGACGGTTCTAGATGGTGAAGCAGGTGGCACGAGTGCACACATGGATCTCTGAATGATGGTTCCTTCTCTTCCTGCGAATAGTGGTCTTCTCTCTAAGGTTCCTCTAAAAGACAGGGATGTACTCCAAGGCCTCATGTATAGTCATCTAAATCTGAAATATGTCTATCATCTGCTGGTTGTACTCTAGCTGCTGAGATTTTTTTGGATTTTCTTTTTTAGTTCCCGTAGCCAAGCGGAGTGCTTGGGGGAAGGGGATGGCTAGGCCCTCCTCATATGGAGGGCTAGGAATGGGTTCCTACTACTGTGGTGAAACATAATCCATACAAATATCTCCATGCATCGCATATGGACTCACAAATAAAGAACTCTTTCCTTTATTAGATTTTTCAGAATAGTATCGAGATACAACAATAGAAGGAAATGTAACAAGAATAGAATGGGTGGCCTTAGTACCACCCGCGACATCTGGACTTATGGCATCAGCACCGCACTCTGGCTCAACATCATCATCTCTGGCGGCATCAACACCACCTCCCGTATCTGGTGAAGTGACGGCCTCAGTACCGTCAGCTGGGTTTACACCCTTGGTGGCATCAACACCACCATCATCAACATCCTTATGAGCGGCATCAGCACCGCTCTCCTCCTCATATGGTGCTCCTGAGTCCTCATGGTGTCATCGCTCAGACGAGGAACCGTCGACTGGCATCCTACCGCTCCTAAGTGTAACAAAGTCAGCATCAAAAGTGTATGCAGAAATATCACCAAGTGAGTCACTAGGAGTGGTAATCTCTGTAAACTCTACCTGCTCATACTTCCTCTTCAGGTTGTTCAGATTCGGCTCGATCTGAGCGGGTATGGCGGCCTTCCCTTCACTATCTCCCTCATCTCCTGACGGAACTCGTTCATCTCCCGTCTGAAAGTGGCCTGCTGTTCGGAGACAAGGCGGGCTAAATCCTCAAGAGCTGGGTTCTCATAAGCTGGTCCATGAAAACCGGATGGGTGACCTCTCTGGAAGTGAGGTTGTTGCTGTTGGGAAGGATGAGGGGGATACTGGTGAGAGAACTGTTGAGGTTGCTGCCTCCACGGTTGTCCCTGCTGATAGGGACGAGAACCCTGCTGGTAGTGTGACTATGGTTGTGGTTGTGGGAACTGGGGTTGTTGTTGCTGCTGGTTGTATTGCCCACTCTGAACTGGAGGAGGCTGCTGGGAAGAGGCACCTCCGGCTGACCAACGGAATCCGGGATGGTCTCGACAGATCCCAGGCTGAGGTCGGTCGTACCAAATCCCGTTGACGTCCATCAACGGCTCCTTGACAAGAAGGATGTTATTGAGGCTATGATATGTGTTCTCAAACGAGATCAAAACAATACCAACATAGAGAATGATGGGAACAATGGTGGCATTATCAATGTTGCAATAAATTTTATCATATGGGCATTGAGTAAAAGACGATGAATTATCAACGTAGCTATATTGAAGAGAAGTTTTGAAAGTGGACCGAGAGCTTGGTTGTAGTTAAGATCATATTGACTCAAACGTTAAATATGATTTAGAATTGAGTAACTCTTACAATTAAGGAGGAACTCCCAATCAAGGGAGTTGAAGGCCTTCATGAGATCAATTTTCATGACAATCGCATCCACTTTTCAATATCCAATTAGCTATCATTTCCCTAGTTGTGGAAATACAATCTTTAATAGAGCGACCCTGTAGAAAAGAATACATATTATTGGTAGGTGCTTATCAATGGTTCTTATCAATATTTTTGAAATTGAACCAGGTATCGAATAAAAAATCTTACTGAAATGGTCGGAAGATGATGTCATCATTATTTAAAACTAGATTAAATTGAACCGATGAGAAAAAAAGTGGTTGAACCGACTAAGAAAAGAAAATGAAATAAGATGTATAAAAATATAGGATTTTTATCAGTTGTGCCCCTTCGAGATATTCCAATATCAGGTATGTCCCTGTCTTTTTGAGAATATCAGTTGTGCCCTCGACTTCTTGCGATTCTATAACTTGTATCCCTCCATTAATTTAACCGTCAACGAATCGAACTTAACCATGGTTTTTTAAACCATAATGCAGTTAAGAAGGGCATTACTGTCCAAGCACCCCAATCACTTCCTCCTCTTCCTCTCCCTCAACCTGTACACGATGCAGGATGCGTCAAGTCGAAGCCAAGGACGAACCATCGGCGGAGTAATCGAGTGTGTCATCATCGAGAACGATCATACACATTGCCCCCATGTTCGACTGCCTCTACCTAGCAAGACACTAACCGATGCGTGCAAAGCAGAGCTATATTCACCAAGGAAAGAAGAAATGGGAACCGATTCCGAAGTGCATGTCGCGTAAACGGAGAGGGGTAGTGACGAAGAAGGAGGATGTGGCGGAAGCCCAAATCTGAAAAGGGAAGAACGGGGAGCACTGACATCCCTACAGACGAGGACAACACCGTGAAGGTAGCGCTTGAGGACGGCGATCATGACAAGGATGAGGACGAGGACACATGGAGGTCATCGCCTCTGCGCGCGGTAGAGCCTAAGGGGAGGAGGAGGAGGGAAGATTAGGTGGTGGTGGGAGGAGAAGGATGAGGCCGAAGGAGGTGGTGGGGAGGAGGATGAAGAAACATGGAGGAGGAGGAGGAGGAGCGTGGGGAGGACGCTGGAGGCGGAGGAAGCAGGGATGGGGAGGAGGAGGCTGGGGGCGGAAGAGGTGGTAGGGAGGAGGAGGAGGAAGAAACAAGGAGGGGGGACGGGTGGAGTGAGGAGGTTGGGGGCAGAGGAGGTGGTGGGGAGGAGGCGGAGGAAGCAAGAACGATGGGGAGGAGGCTAAGGGAGGAGGATGAGAGGAGGAGGAGGAGATTGGACGGAGGAGATTAGGTAGAGGGGGAGGTTGGGTACATGAGGAGGAGGATGTGGGGAAGAGAGAGATGGGGACGAGGAAAGATATTTTAATCATTTTTTAAAACTTATTTTTTTGTATCCTTAGAGTTAACGTCTGTTTGAGTTGGGGACGGACGATAACTAACCTGAGGGACACAAGTGATGGAATGACAAAAAGTCGGGGACACAACTGATATTCTCAAAAAGAGAGGGGCATAATTGATATTGGAATATCTCAAAGGGAAAGAAATGATAAAAACTCTAAAATATACACTTGAATATAATTGAAATAGAAATAAAATACAGAGCCAATATATATATATCTTACATTATACCTACAATATTTTTTCATATGCACCATTAAATATTGCTTGGACTAGATGCTATATAAAAAATAATAGTTTATTAATATTTAAAATCTATTTAATATAAAAAAGTTGTGTTAGAGTAGTTGGTTATGAGTTTGAAATAAATTACCAAAGGCCCTAAGTTCAATTCCCACTGCTTGCATTTTTTGAATAAATTAAAATTGTGGTTAAACCTGATTAAAAGTAATAGATTGAACCCGTGTTTGATTAAAATGTGGTCTTTTAAACCGAACTAGATAGAGCTGATTAACCAGATTGATCCTGGACTGGTTCGCCGGTTGAACTGGCCGGTCCATTTCGATTTTCAAAACATTGGTTCTTATGCATCAAGTTTGTAAAAGCTTTCAAGTTATCTTCATCGTGTAGTTGTCAAAAGTAATGGGTCTAAAGTTATAAATACACACGGTATTACTTTTCTTTTGAATGATGAAAATAACCCCACAGTTGGCCTTAGCTATGACACTATATGTATTCATCGCAGTACTATTGCTATAAAACTGTCAACAAAAGTTAAAGAGGTCATGGGGTATGATACCCTAGAAGTATTGATAAATGTTTATGGAGAAGCATCGTGTCCTAGAGACTTATCTCTTTAAGACTGAAGATCGCAAATTTATGACGGTGACTTTACAATGATGAAGATTAAACATGATAAGTAGATAAGGAAAAAGATCTTTATCCCTTATTAGATGATATAGTTGTAATGCAAAGTTGAATATTTTTCAAGGTAAATTCAAGCCCAAGTGGATGGGCCCGTACGTAGTTTGTGCTATGCACAAGAATGATGTATTGAGATTTTTGATCTCACAAATAATACACAAGCATTCTTAATTAACGGGCAACCACTGATTTCTTGAATCATATGAGCAGTTAGCCCATGTTGAAGAGAGTTTCTTTCATGTGTGATTTAGAGTTAAAGGCCACATCACGAAGCCATACAAGATACCATGCAACAGTACTCTTTATAGCTACTAGTAGTACCCTTCTCTTAAGTTATTCTTCTTCTTCTTTGTACATTCTCCCTGACCACGTCAGTCTCCCATGGTTGTCTCCTTCCAAGTTTAGATTAATCTATTAAATCCTAGTTCCTTAGGCGAGATGGTGACTCATCACAAAGGGCATGCAATCATGTATGTGGAATGCATGTCATATTTATTTAAACCTAGAGTCTATATACACAATATAGCATGTATATTTTCAAACTAGTGGGTTTGAGTAAATTACATCTTGAGACCCTAATGAATAAGAACGATGAGACTCAAAGTTGAGAGGCAGTATCGAAATTGGATAGCCTTACAATAAGTCCCGTGTGAAGTATAAACATCATGGATAGAACCTTTATTAGTGGGGATTTTTAAACAATAATTTTCAAGATTTTGGTATACCCCCAATAAAATATACAACACAGAGTACTATATACAAGTATACAAATTTTTTTACAAATCTCAACAGATTTAGAAACATTTACCCATTACCCAGTTATTAATTACAAATCACGGGATATATGGGTAAAGTATATGTAATATATACACGTCCCCTACACTTAGCTTATGTTAAGTCCTCATGGCACGAAGTCAAAGAAAGATGTAACTCGTACCAAGCATTGATGAGTGAAAAGAATAAAAGTCAACCGAGCCTCCCCCATACTTAAGATATGATCAACCTAAGTATATAAAAGGTAAAAAAATGAGGCAGTTGAGGGTAAAATAAAAAATAAAGAATAGAAGCTAATGTGTACACAAAGTGTATCAAACCCCCTATAATTAGGCTTTGGTTAGCCTAAGTACGATCTTTCAAACTCAAGTATGAGAAAGAAAGGGAATCACCTCATGAAACCTGAGTGTGAACATGCCAGTAGTAGAACACTAATCCATATACTACCTTGATTTGACAGATGTGCTAGCGTGGATAAAAAAAATTTACATTTGTGTATTCAATACGTGCCAGTTTGGTAAGAGATGAGGAGCTATTCCAACTTTCATTTATTTCACTTACAAATTCAAGACAAAGATCTCAATTCTAGAGAATTTCTAATAAAAAAGCTAAATAAATTAGAAGTGCTCCCAATTTTTTGAGTATCCACTTGGACCAAGAGGAAGAAAACCACAATATCACTTCTTCTTGGTTCTTTAGACCACTAAATAATAGTCCTGCATGTACAAAAAGAGGCTTCGTATCGTAAATGCTACAAGCCTAGGAGTGGAAGTATATATTATACACTAATAAAAGGTGAACCCTAGTGCTTCCTAGAAAAACAAGTGCAGACATTTCGAACTTCTTGACAGGCATGTTTATCCATACCAAAAAATAGTACTGTTTGTATTTTTGGCACTACAGGAATCCCTTGTCCATTGAGAGGAGGGAAGAATAAGATACAATCCTAGTCATTCCATTACTAGCCTTTCATGCCCATATTTTTTAAGTCAGACAACTAAAGAGGCGGTGGATTGAGGTAGAACTTTTTTGTGAAATTAATGTTGAGGATTGGATTTCTGAGCTAGCCTCTTAGACTAAGACCTTGGGCAAAACAAGAACTACACATTATAGATGTACCCAACACTTAATATACATGTTATATTATATGTTGACATAGAGAGTTTGAATAATAGAAAAGTAGAATTTCTTTTAAGTAAGAGTTGATAGTAACTTAGATTTGGTTAGTTGTATGAAACTTGTAGCCTGATCGATGAGTCTTGTTCTATCTCTTACGTTGTCAGAGATTCAACCTAAAATGTCACTTTTTAATAAATGCTTGCTCGAGGGCATGGTTAAGGATTGAGGGGCGATGAATCCATGATTCATCTACTATTTTTCTTAATCTTAACTTAAATTGTTAGGTAAATAAATCAATAAACCCTAAGTTACTTAAATAAATACTCTATAGTGTGTAAATAGCTTGTGCTAATTAATGTATACTAGTTCCTTAATAAAAATCCTATATTATTTTTGTACATATATATTATTCATATGTGTCTTTTTCTTTCCCTTTGTCTTTTATTGAAAATACATAAAAGGTAGTGTCATATGTACATATGTGTTTATGTAAATAGAGTCTAAATTGAAATAAGAAAAATATCAAAAGATAAAAAATGTTTTTCTTATATTTAAATACCTCCAATAATATTATGATCTATAGGTTAGTCATTTGATTTTGGATCCTTAATGAAAGTTAATCTCATTGAGATGAACAACTTTCATGAAGGAAGTCTTTTTTTATTTTGGGTTGTTTATTACCATTATTTTATTTTAGTTTTCTTTTTTGAGCTTTCCTATTGGGCCACGTGGCTGCCTTTGAACATGTCGCACGACCTGCCTCTTTGCTTTCCCCACTTACTTCCCGGATCATTAGATCCTTTGATCCAGTAGTCGATCGACTCCCCATCCAACATCTCCAAGCATCATTGAATCCCCATATCCAATGATCCCAATACTCACATCTGCTGTCCGATGCCCTCGCCATGCAAGCCATGTGAGTCACTTGCCAAGCCGATCGAATGGCCTTGGACTCATCTCCTTCCTCTTGATCCTCTATCTCCTACATTGCCCATGATCGTCGATACTCCTTAGTCAATTTATCTTGAGACCTCCACGTGTCCCTCAGATCCATTCCCTTCATCAGTCGGCGACCCATTTGCCCCCTCACTCACCAACTGCTGGGTCAAGGCATTCAACATGTCAAGCCTTGAACTTGGTCTCTCTCAGATCCGATATCATAAGATCCGGCTCTTCAAGAGGAAACCAACATAATTTGTTTCATATGAATAAGACTTCGTTTGGAATTATTATGATTTTTGGATAAGTAAGGAGACTTAAGATATCATTAACTCTTAACGATTATCATTAAGATTAACTAAACATGATTAAAGAAACTAATGATAGATTGAGGGTCATTAATGACCATTAGCGAACATTAATCAATGGTTAGCAAAAGTTAAGCATAACCGAGAAGGTTAAATCACGATTACTAAAAGTTAATCACGATTAACATAAATTAAGAATCATTAGCAAATCTAGAATCTTATGGATAGTTCTAACTTAAGCTCTAAGTTTCGGATAAGCTTTGAGCAAGACCATTGACCAAAACCATGGGCCGCTAACCACAAATAAGGTCTAAACCATACTTTACTAACCATGGTTAGCGGTTTTCTGAAGCCTATAAATATCCCCTACCCATTCGTTCTCTACAAATTTCCATTACCCCCCCCCCCCTCAAGGGCTAGGGTTGAGAGGTCGGAAGGAGGAGTGAGAAGCGAGGAAGGACCACTAGCGAAGCGCTGCCGGTAGAACGAGGAGGAGGAAGGTACGATCCTCTCCTAATTGTCTCTGTAAGTATGCTCTAACTTACGCTAGGGTTTTCGATTCATCTTCTTTTTCCAGCTTAGTTTCAATTCATCTTCCTTTTCGATTCATTTTCTGTTATGGTTGGAGGAGAAATCTGTGTAACACCCTACTTAGGTGCAGGCGGCTACGCACATCAGTGAATCCTGTGATTCGTCACATCTTTACTCATCTAAAGACGCGTGTTATCTACCAATTCTCCATCACTTATAGTTCTATTAAATTCTTTCTATTTTGCTTTTATATTTGTTTTGAGGGAGAAATCTGTGTAACACCCTACTTAGGTGCGGACAACTATAGACGTCAGTGAACCCTGTGATTCGTCACACTCATCTAAGACATGTAATGTCTACTGATTCTCCATTGCTTGCAGTTCTGTTATGTTCTTTTTGTTTTGCTATCGCTTTCCCCTCGATGATTTAGAGGAAACACTTTCCATTTTTCTTTTAAAAAACATCCCATGTAAGGAAAAACTCTGTCGAAATTTTTCTAGAAATATGTCCCAATATAAGGGAAAACTCTGCTGAAATTTTTCTAGAAATATATCCCAGTATAAGGGGAAACTCTGTTGAAATTTTTCTAGAAATATCACCATGTATCAGGGGAAGATATATTGAAATTTTAAGAGAAAAATATGTTCTTCATGTTCTTCCTTTTCTTCGTGTTTTCTTCGTGTTTTTCATTCGTTCTTCACATTTTTGGCATGTTCTTAGCGTTTTTGATACAAAATTGAAATTCCATTGTTTCAAGAGACGTCAATCATCCTTTCTGAAAATGAATCACGATAAATCACTGTATATGCGAGAGATATCTCGATTAGGTAACGAAATCCTTCCTTTCGAGGTCGGGGTTTCATATGAGATCACTGAAATTTCTGGTTTTACTTTCTTCATTAGAAGAACTCTAGTTTGGCTATTTTTGAGAAAATATGGAAAGTTGCTTAGTGATTCCCACTAAAATAATGTCTAGCATCGAATAGATGTAGTGGGTTGGAAAGTTAGGATTTAGGAGTTAATATATATATATATGATTATATATACATATGAATTAATTTATATGTAAGTGTATACTCAATGTATTGATGATTATGCAAAGCAGACTTAACGAAATAATTACATCATGGGAATTGACGTGTATTGAGTTGGATCCTAAAAAGGATCGTATCTTACGTTAAGAGTGATTGGGAGTAGAACAACAAATCGGGCATGCAACCTGTAGGTTTGTGGAAAGGAACCCGTATTGACGTTGCCCTACCTAGTTGGTACACAATTACCTTGTTATGATAAGTGCGCATGAAATGAATGATTTGCAACGTATGGTACCGGGTGCCAATATATTCGGATTGAATGAATGAAGATGTGGTCGTAGTCGTACCATGTGGAGGCACATGTGGTTCAATAGAGGCTGGGTCACGATAACATGTATTTAAAGCTGCTAGTATACATGATAAAAAGTTAACCTGAGATTACAAGCAACCAAGTCCTCGAGGATGGTGTGCTTGTTTGTTTGTCATGCTGAGGGTTTGAAACTGCGGATAATAAAAGAAAAAGAAAATTATCAGGGTAGTATTGGAGGATTGGTTGAAGCAACGTGCGTCGGCATAAGCTCAACGCAATCTCCAATTTCGAAGTGTCCACAACTTCGGAGTCCATGAATGGTTGGGTTCCCCTGAACTAATCCCTGATGTGGAATAAAAAGAATATGACTTAAACTAATGAGAAGGAATAGAATTTTTTGTGACAACAAATTTTGCAAAACCACACCATTTATTTGCTTTTCTCTTCTTTATTACTTAGCATTCGCTAATTGTTATCCTATTATTTATGAAAAACCCAACAAGTGTCGGTGAGCATCATAAGGACTTTAACTATCCAACCATCCACAATAGCTTTACTCTATAAGGTAGTTGGTAATCTTTTTGTATATTTCCTTCCAGCTGATGTACATGTATCATGAAAACTTTATTTTGTGAACAGAAAAAATATTAAATACTTCTTTCAGAGTATTTTAATTGCAGTTTGTTTCTGAGTTAGTTGTGATTGCTGAATGAATTAATGACGAGTAAACATATCATGATATGGGAGGATCCGACCACCCGGAAGGCGGGGGTCGCGACACAACCGCTCCTCCCCTCTTTTCTTTTCCCGCTCTTCTCTGATTTATCTCTACTTCACTGTACTCTGTGAAATCAAATCCTCACTTCGTTCACCTTTGCCTTAGTTCATAATCCTTCGCGCACACTTTCTCGACCCGAATCGACCCCCTCTTCTCTCCATCAGCACACCTCTCCCTTCAATCCATTCCTCCCCCTTACGCAGGAGGAAGACCCATTCATCCTTCACCTTCTATTCCCTATTAGGACCCCATCTCCCCCACCTCCCCCACCCAACATGCCTTGTTTATTTTGTTAACTCTTAGATCCCCTGCAGTATGAGGAGACGTCATTGATCAGAGTTTAGAGGTACTTGCCGATCTCCTCCACGAGCCTTCACTGCCAGCGTACTCCGAAGACCACAATAGCTCTAGCCTTGCTTCACCGAGTTCGCTAGTCCATCGCCACACTCTCACGGCCATAAGCAGAATCGTGGGACCATGACAGAACTGTATAAAAATGTGTATATTTCAACATCTAAGGTGTGTAAATGGAAGTTCGTTCCTAAATATGTGCCTCAGATGTAAACATGCAATTTTCTCATTCTAATTGGAGAGACCGAATTGGAATACTCGAGATAAATTTTGTCTAAGTCCAAAATGAGGATGAGGACTGAGAGGTTGACATGGTAGTTTTAAATGAAAATCATTTATTATGATAATCGATTTTAGAAAAGTACATGTTTCAAATTTTGTGTAATAGATATTCCTAACCCATCCATCTAAGGAAGTAAATTCGGTAATTTTTGAGATCATTAAAATGTGATGGCCTGAATAGAATAGAGATGATGAGTCTTGAAAGTGTAGAATATTGAATGAGAACATGTCAATATTAATTGATCTAAATCCCCCTAGTGCGTTAAAAATATCATCATGTTTATAATAAAAGATAATGATAGGTAGATGGCTACCCCAAGGGGCAGCCCCATCCTACCTCTCTCTCTTTCTCGCACGCACACACACTCATATTGTATGCCTTTTGATATGTGTTTTTCAAGGAACGATGACTTTGTTCAGTTTCTTAGAGGCGAATAGTTGCAACAATCATTCATAGGAGTTGTCAAGGAATTTCTATCAAATTGTTACTTTTGAGCTTAAAAGTAATCGAGATGAATTTTTTAAGGATATTTACACCTTTAGTTCTGAGTAGTTTCGTATTTACATACGTAACACTCGATAATCACGAATTACACAAAAAAAACTCAAAATAGTCATGCCCTCTCACACCATTAGTTACTATTCCTTCATACAATTCACATTGCAATGGGAGGAATTTCAAACTTTTGCTATAACCGAGCATAAAAAAATTAAAGATAAAAGGATATTTAATATTTGTATATCTCTCCTAAACTTAAAGTGATAATGTGGTACCTAATCTTGAAGATTTATTTTAATATGATTTTGAACTGTTGTGATTTAAGGTTAAAAAGACAAAATGATCAACTAAATTTCTATAGTCGAGGATCACATTGAGACAAATCTTAAAGATCGTGTAATATATTGTTACCTTTTTAAGTTCAAGCACGACATTGAAATCTTGTGTATAGTTCAAGGATTTTTGTGTAATTTAATCTATTTATTTCTAAATTATTATTATGAAGTGTCTGAAAATTATTTGGACCAAATTTATATCTTTTTTATACATAGATGTGGGGGGAGGGGTGGGCATTCGGTCTTTTTGGGTGGTTTGGGTCAATATAATTCGGGTTGAATTCGGTTCGGGTTAAGAAAACCCAGTCAAATTAAATTGGGTAATGCAATTCAGGTTATCGATTTGGGCCGATTGGATTGGGTCAACACCAAATTTTGGAAAATCCGATTGGAAAGCATCATCTCATATTATGTTTATGCTATCCTTTTTATTTTTGTCACATTATTATTAAGCTTAGTAGTGAATGAAATTTGAATTGACTTGTTTATTTTGAGAATAAGAAATATAGAATACACCTCACGTATGGAGCCAAACGCAAGAGGACAACATTGAAATAAGGTACTTGAAAATTGTAAGTAAACTATTTTGCAGTAAGACCATATAGCTTGACAACTGAGTGATATCGAGACAAAAAATAATAATCTGTTCAATTTGAATTTTGCTCCCTATCAATGAGCCAAACCATGAAATCACCTTATAGCATCATGTGTTCGTAATCCATTCCCCTTCATCAAACTGAGTACAATTCGGGTTTATTATATGGGTAGGTTATTTAAGTTCAACCCAATAATACAATTCGATTTTTTTGGGTGGTTCGGGTGCACTGCATAAAACCCATCAATCAAATCATAAATCTATTAAATATTATGGATTGGGTTCAATCCAGTCCGACACCTAAATAACCCAATCCATTTAAACCATTTACAATGATTTGCGTGGGTTATTCGAGTTGACCCAAATAACGCCCAACCCTAGGCGTTTCTATTACATTGTAGTAAAGTCTACCATTGCGAAACAATCCCACATAAAATATATAATAAAGATTATTATTGATTTTACGAATTTTTTTTACACTTTGAAATTTTCAACGAATGCATATTTGATGTTAACTACTGCCAACAAATCGCATAAAATCATCCAATAATATGAAATACATAACATTGAGAATTACATGTTACACTATCACTTTTTATACTTCGAATATTTCAACGATTGCACAAGGCCAACAAATCACAAAATTATTCAATAGAAATACATATTAACAAATATTACTTGCTTCTTAATTCTATTTTACTTGAAAATTTCAATATGCACGTACGTTATCAACAAATCAAAAAAATCATCCAAATATATGACGACGAATATTACATGGTGCACGATCACTTTTTGTTCTTTAGATTTTTATGAAATGCATATCTGTCGCTACACTGAGTCAAAGAATCACAAACTAAGGATGGAATTTATTGTGAATCGCGGAAGCGTGAACAAACATGATCAATCATGCAAGAGTTGGGACACACTAATTTACTATAAATACAGAGGATATGGAATGCCCTACCTCTAGATGAGTTTATATACTACTATCATATAAACGGATCCCTATATAAACTGATTTATATACTCAAATACAAATATAATCATTAATTATAAAAATTTTACAGTTATGGTACGATAGGAGGAGGTGCATACGACGATTCTTCAACTTGAGTCAGATGGTTAAGACTTATTATTTTGTGCTCTGATTTTCGTTACAAATAGTGTCAGTTTATAAAAATTGTGGATATTAATTTTTCAGAAAATCGTGGTGACACGCACACGCATACTCACACGTCACCTATAGTAAATTCAAGAATAAGAAAGTGATCGATAATGCTATGGAAATATTTGTTCTTATATAGTAATATACTAGTGCTTCTTTATGAATCCATTTTCTTATTCTACTAGTATATTGACTCTAGTTACCATTCTTCACAAGTGTCATTTAAAATTCTAAATTTGTACATCAGATTATGTATCATATGAAAAATATTTTTGTTATTTTTAATGCATAAAGTACATTGACTTGCAATAATAATAAAAGTAAAGATTGATATTATTTTTACAGCCATTCACTTAATAATAATTTGAAATAAATTGTTGGTTGTATTGCAAACATTAAATTCTCAAGTTTGATTCTAAAATATCTAAAAAAAATATAGTTGATCCCACAATATAAGATGGAATATGTTGAAATAATTGACCTTTTTTTATACCAAATTAAGAAGTATGCAATGAGAGAGAGAGAGAAAGCATTACTCTAAGATGGGAAAAAAATATAATGCGCCCCCAACTCATTTGTGCTATTTTTTCCACTCGGCACTTTTTAAAGAGGAACCGGTTCTATTGTTCCTTTTGGTACATTAGTAGAAAAAGAATGACAATATCGGGTCTACTATTCTTAAAGAGCATTTGATTCTTCCTTCCCATCTTAGGGGTTTATATGTTGGGTGGTGGAGAAGCCCTTCCATCCATGCATTCCAACATGGAGAAGAAGGCCGTGACCGCGGTATTCTCGATAAGACTCATCTTCTCCCTCGCCCAGATCGCCTCCAAGGTCTCGTTTGATGGAGGTGTAAGCGTGTTCGTCTTTACGTTCTACAGGCAAACGATCGCGACAGCTCTCCTGTCTTCCGTCGCCCTTGTTTTCGAAAGGTATTGTATACAACGTGTTAACATGATATTTAAAAGTATATGACCGTATATGATCGTCCAGTTCGTATAAACGTATCATTAAAATCTAACTAGAAGATTATACGGAGCCAGAGAGGAGTTAAAAGGATTTTTCATGAGAGTGGGAAGCGATAATTATTAGCTCTGCATGATGTTTGTCTGTTCTTACAACACCTGTTGTAATGCAAGTGATCTGCTAGATGGGGAATGGACGACCTCAGGATACGTGCCGACCATCCCCGACTCCTTATGAGGATCGTCTGATCTCCATCCAACAGATCCTCTGGGTTACAACATGTGCTGCTGCAACACGGATCCGTTCCCAAGTCAACAAGTGCATGCATACGTAGAAATATAATCAATTCTATAAGAACCAAGATTGTTCATTAATATATTATTATAAAAGTAGGAGTTTGTACTTCTTTGTAGATAAATATCCTTGTAAACTTGCAATATTACATGAGTACTCTTGCCGAAAGAGTATTTTGTTCAATGGAGTAAATAAGAAAATTACAAAACTACTCATGTAATATTGCGTATTTATAAGGGTAGTTATGTAAAAAAACCTCGCAAAATAATATATAAGAGGGTCATAGAGGAAATAATCATAAATGAATTAAAAATGCAATCGACTTGATATGTTATCGGTTATTCTTAATTAGTTAATCGCCGTCACGATTTTTAACTAATCAAGTAATCTTAATTGCAGGAAGAATTTCCCGAAGCTGTCATTTGTGGACTACGTCAAATACTTCGCCCTTGCATTTTTTGGGTATGATTTTTATATATAAAAAAATATGTAATATTTACTTATAATAAACTTTTTTGCAATGCAATTTTTTTATATAATTCAAAACTGTGGATTCTCATGTAATTAACTCGACTAATGATACACGCGCTTAAGTGATAACGAGCAGAAAAAAATAGATATCATGTAATTTGTAAATATTTCTATCGTAATTTTAGCATAAATATGAAATAAGTAAAGGCACAAGTGTTATTCTCAAAGTTCGACTTGGTTATACATATGCAGGACTGCGGTGGCTGAGAATTGCCTATTTGTCGGCTTAAGTTACACATCTGCGACAATTTCGAGCGCTGCTCTAAATTCCGTGCCTGTCATCACATTCGTCTTGGCCGTCCTCCTTGGGTATGCAATGCAAACCGGTGTTGAAACCTGACTTTGACAGAAAAGATACATATTTGTGGTTTTCTTTCAACTTTTATCCGAGGGGTAACCACGAAATTAAAGATTAATGTTATGCATTATAGTTAGAGTAAATTATGAAAAAGACCCTCAACCATACATTTAGTTTCGATGTCTTACCTAAACTTTTAAAATTATCAATTACATAAATAAAATTTATTTCAGTGGATTTTGAGCTAATACCATTAAAGACTAGAACGAGAAAATGGTCAACTTGTTTCTTTCCATTTCTGATCACATTGCAACAAATATAAAAGATTGAGTATATATTGTTACTTTTTAAAGTTTATATATGAGGTTAAAATTGGGTCTACGGTTCGATTCCTAAAAAGGTTTTCCAATCGTTAAACATCTATTAAAAATATTTTTCTCATTATTTACTTTGGAAACGGTTGAAAAAATGGGGTTGCCCATCCCATTTTTCAGCTAAATTTTTTTATTTTTTTTGAAAAATACCACAATGCACTTTCATCACTATATTCCTCTAATATGTCATTCTAATTTCGTCAGAAATAGAGACTCATATGTCGATTACAACAATTTTAAGACCGTTGAAATCACATGTTCTAGATGGATGGTATATGAATCTATGTTTCTAACGAAGTTGTAATGATATATTAGATGGATATAGTGATCAAAATATATGACAATATTTTTCAAAAAAACAAAAAAATAGCAAAAATGAGGGGGGAGTAACCACATTTTTCTCTTGTTATATTAATATTTCCATATTAAAATGGTGTTATTTATATATGCCCCCGATATGTACTTGACATAAGGACGTTCTTGATATTTACTTTCTCGTAAATCCGTATTCGTGAAAATTGCATTTTCATTCTTACTTCAGTGAAGAGTCCTTTATAATTGCTTTCAGAGTACGTTCATAGAAAACACTTACATTTGTGTCCATACATATATAGCACGTATATACATATTTGTATAATGGAAAACAATTACTTGGAAATCCTATAATTGATTAAGTATACACCTGAATATTATGAAACTTGAAAATAATGTAGATCATATTGTTTTACAAAAATCGGAGCTCAGATGAAATATTTATAATTGTTCAAAGCCCGAGGTAGAACTGAAAATAATTGAACAGTTTTAAAGTTTAATAACAGAGCAGAAATCCTCTCCCGTGAATAGCTAAAAATCGAATGGCTATAGATGCAAAAACCCTGTGGGGGCAATGGGTAAATGCAAAATGAAGAACTCTAAGGGCCCGTTCGGTAGGAGAATAAGCAGGAATAAGGACGAGGAATAAGGGGAATAAGGGTCTATTCTCCGTTCGGCTGGAGGATAAGAATAAGGAGAATAAGGTGAAATAAAGGTAGGTAAGGTGGGATAAAGATATGAATAAGAGTGAAATAAGATGAAATAATGGGGAATAGTCGTACCACGGGGAAGCGTGTTGGGGGCTTATTCCCTTTATTCCATTCCTCCTTATACCCCAAACGAACAGGGCCTTACTGGTCAAGTGCTTGCTTGCATGTGACCTTCCCTCTAAATCCGACGGCTGCTATGCTAATGGTCGGGCTAAATCATGCCGCGCTAAGCACGCCACGTGGAGGTACTCGAAGTGCTGGACCTGCTGGTTTTGTTGAGATTGATTCCATCGGGGCCTTTGGCTCTTGGAAAGCAGAGATTGGAGGAGAGTTCATTCGACAATGGTTGTACCTAGGGGTGTCTATCGAGTTCAACGAGCCGAGTTGGCCTCAACTCGGACTCGAACTCGATAAGAAATCTATGGCTCGAACTCGGGCTCGATAAGAGTCGAGCCCTGGATCCCAACTCGAACTCGAACTCGTCGAGTTCAAGTTGACTCACGAGCCTCTTATCGAGCCACGAGTTTCTGAGTTGGCTCACGAACGTCAAAATGAGCTGACTCACGAGCCTCTTATCGAGTCATGAGTTTCTTTTATACATTAAATTATGCAAATGACATTTGTAATTTTCATTTTTTTTACTCTTTTCTATAGTT
Source organism: Ottelia alismoides (assembly GCA_037367405.1). Lineage (NCBI taxonomy): Eukaryota > Viridiplantae > Streptophyta > Magnoliopsida > Alismatales > Hydrocharitaceae > Ottelia > Ottelia alismoides. The sequence goes on from JAZKJV010000167.1 coordinate 1,912,602, forward strand.
TTTTGGGCAAGAAAAATGTTAACTGTATTTTATATCAAAGAAAATGTGGAAGTTTTTGTATATATATTTTTAATTTTTACTAAGATGGAAAACGAGTTATCGAGTCGAGTTTCCGAGTTGAACAATGCCCAACTCGGACTCGACTCGATAAGCTAACGAGCCATGGAACTCAACTCGAGCTCGGGCTCGTTAAGGTTTCGAGTCTGACTCGCGAGCCCTTAACGAGCCGAGCCCGAGTTGAACTCAACGAGTTCGAGCTTTCTTGACAGCCCTAGTTGTACCTGCAACTCACACCCGTCCACCTTATAGATCCGGTTTGAGTTAGGAGATTTGAGTATAGAATAGTTTAATTCGATCTTTAAAAAATAAAAAATATATAAATATAAATTGAATAATAAATGTATTAATATAATATACTTCAAGTTTTTCTTATGTGACATTAGTTTTAAATAAAATTTAACAGTTTGCGTGTCAAGTACATGCAAACTACTTATATTAGTTATATAAAGTATAAATAGTATTAATAAAATCATTTATACTTATTAAATACCATTAAAATTCAATAAAAAAGAACAAAATCTGCCATGGGCCGGCCCATGGAGGGCTTTAGACAGAGATTTTTGAACCTCGATCCATTCGGTCCGACCATGCATTTTGTCCAGGTCTACCAGTGACAAACGGAAAGTAAGACGTCGTATGAAACTATATTTCATGCATTTCATAGTCAAGAATTGAGCTAGAAATCATATGGAACGCTTGCATCTTCATATTTATTTAACATTATAAACATTCATGCATTTGCATTTAAGAAACATTTTTTAGAAGTAAAAAAATTATATATATATATATATACACACACACACACAATATAAAAATGCCAAACAAATTAAAGAGAGAGTATGGTAAAAAAAGAGTAAAGACAAACTCTTATAATATGTACACAAATGAATATTTTTAAGTTGGGATTTTATCACTTGTGCCCCTCCGAGATGTTGCAATATCAGTTATGCCCCTATCTTTTTGGTAATATCAGTTGTGCCCCTCAAAACTTGCTATTTTATCACTTGTGCCCCTCGGGTTAGTGACCGTCCATCTACAGTGCAAACGGACGTTAACTTTGAGGACATAAGCGGAATTATTTTTTTTAAAGGTTATATGGTCATTTCTTCCTCCTCTTCCCCAACCTCTTCTTCTTCCTCCTCTTCCCATCTTCTTCCTCCTCCTCCAACCTCCTCCTCCTCCCTCTCCGCCCCAAGCTCCTCGCAGCCCCTCCCCTCCCCGGCGCCGCACCTCCTCCCCCCGCACCTCCTCCCAGCCCGCCGCCCCCTCCCCGGCGCTGCACCTCCTCCCCCCCGCACCTCCTCCCAGCCCGCCGCCCCCTCCCCTCCCCGGCGCCGCCCCCTCCCCTCCCCGACACCGCCCCCTGTGCCCCCTCCCCCTGGGCTGCACCCCTCCCAGCCCCGCACCCCCTGGCCCGCACTGCCACCTCCCCTCCCCGGCGCCGCCCCCACCCCCGCACCTTCCCCTCCGCCCAGAGCTGCTCCCTCCGCCCCGAGCACCCAACCCCCCCGCCCCTGTCCCGCAAGCCCCGCCCCCCGCCCCCTGGGCCTCCCCTTGCCCCGCGCCGCCCCGAGCACCCAACCCCCCCGCCCCGAGCACCCAACCCTCCCGGAGCATCCTTGATCGCTTCACGCATCTTCTTGAGCAGGGTCCGTGTCGTCGCACATTCCATCTCGTGCACAAACCTGCCTAGATGGCGGATGTAGTCGGGGTACAGCTCCAGATTGCAGTGCCCGTCCCCTTTGATCCACAACGGCTCGTACGGCTCCGTCGAGAGCTTCTACAGCCCCTCCCCACGCCGCCATTTCACCACGTCGTCTTCAGTTCCCTGCTAAAGAACACCATCGAGGAGCGAGGCGACGAAGGGGGTGGGGGGAGGTCGGGGCGGCAACAGGTGGGAGAGGAAGAAGATGGGAGAGGAGGAGGAGAAGGGAGGAAGAAGACGGAGGAGAAGGGAGACAGAAGAGGACCATAATACCCTTCTTAACCACACCATGGTTTGAATAAACCATGGTTATTTTAATCTTTTGACGGTCAATCTGACGGAAGGGCACAACTGATGACGGAGCAAGTTTTGAGGGGCACAACTGATATTACCAAAAAGATAGGGGCATAACTGATATTGCAACATCTCGGAGGGGCACAAGTGATAAAATCCCTTTTAAGTTTGTTCTCTTTGTAAATATATCATGTATACTGACTGACTATAAAAGAAACAAATCTAAAAAAATATATAAGCCTATATTGACAAAAAAGGAATCAGTGTATTGTACACATATGTATACGCACACATCTATACATTTTTTAAATCATTAACTAAAAACAAAAATAATTATCAATTATATATTAAGTATTGTATCACTATATTTATGCTAGAACGTGAATATCTTCTTAAGAAAACAAAAATATAAAACTGAAAATGTAGGTGTTTTTACCTATAAAAACCTACAAAAAATCAACCTATGTTTAAATGACTTATTTTGAGATAATGTGCTTCATGAAAGTTGTAGATCTCTTAAAGATATATAATGTATTTATTTTATAGTTTTTATTGCGAGGTCATCTACTATTTATAACCCGTTCTCCATTGACCAGGACTCCCTGCTAGGTTAATCAGACTGATTAGAATATATGTAGAATCTCCAACTTTGTAGATCAAGTCGATAAGAATGTTGTTCAAGTGCGCAAAATAATCGTTGTTATGGACCAATTTTGTTGAAATATGCAGGCAAGAGTCAATAAAGGGAGACTGTTCGAGGATGGTGTTCAAGGTGATGGGAATAATGCTGTGCATGGGAGGTGTTGTGACTATGGCTCTGTACAAAGGTCCGCACGTGCAACCCATCAACCATCATCCACTGCTTCGTCTCCATGGAACAAACAACAACAAAGATGTCATCGATCGTCCCAACAGGAATTGGGTGTTGGGTTCCTTCCTTATATTGCTCTCTTGTCTCTCTTGGTCTCTCGTTATTGTTCTGCAGGTAGGTAATAATAACTTATATAATTTTGTAATGAATAATATCCGTTACTTTTATAATGATTTATATGTGTATATATATATATATAAGACTGATCATGTGAGAGTCAAAAACTATGAAAGCATGAGAGCAGTGAGTCTTGACCATTAAATTCTGCTGATTGATTGGAGGAAGAGAGAGATAAGCATAATCTAGTGATCCGTACTCATTGCTATCATGCTCTCACAATTTTTGATTCTCACATGATCAACCCTCTCTATATATTTTTACAACAGTACGATTCGATTATAAGAGTCTAGGGTAACTGTAAACTTTTTTCTTCTTCTTTTGACGATATATATTACTGAGTTATATACATAGACAAGTAAGATTTATTGTGGTGAGGTACTTATTATAAGATAGGAATCTTCACGCTTGTTTTCTTGTTGTTATTATCTCCGAGTGAAACAATTGGAAATGAGAATAAGTAATTTACAGATTTGCTTAAATGTAAATGTATTGGATGATTGATATATGATATATATGCATTAAAATGTATACGAATATCAAAGTACCATTCAGATATCTGATATCTGTATGTAAGTATATGTATGTATTTATTTTAAAACCTATACATATATGAATGTCAAAATCTACATAAAACGGATATATTGACGAAGCAAACAGTACTGATAGATCCCTATCCGGTTGCATCTCTACTTACACACAAGAAATAGCAAACCTAAATCAGTCCCGATTTGTATTATTTTGATTCTTGAGTATATTTTTTATTTCGATCGATTTATCAAAAATATGTTGATCTTGGACAGAGGAATTTCTTCAAGAAGTGCCCGTCGATGCTGATATTCACAGCTCTGATCGGATTCTTCGGCTCAATTCAAACCTTCGCGGTTGCTTTGATCTTCGAAAGGGATCTCTCCAAATTCAAGTCCGGTTTGGCCCTAATCGACCTTTCCGTTTACTGCGTAAGCACCTTATTTACATTCGCCACCAACAAAATGAATCTACAATGACGATTACTTCGAATGCGAAATACGCGAAAACACGCTTCTTATATATCGAATACTTCCTTACGTAGATGCTAGGTCTGGCCTCTTTCATACAATCTTGGCTAATCAAGAAGGTCGGACCCGTCGTTTACGCAATGTCGGGGCCGCTGACCTTGCTGATCACGATACTCATCTGCTCGATCGTTCTCGGGGATGCAACTCCTTTGGGCAGGTATGCATGATCTCGATCAATTCTCGCGTTGATCACGTTACACATATGCCCTGATTCTTGTGTTGATCAATAGTTACAATTAGATGTAGACTTGATATATTACTCATTCAACAGTTCAAACGAATTCTACTACTTAACTCGAAGAAATTTAGTACAGTTTAGTTCCTCTGTCTCTACTGTGTGCATTCGTCGTTATATCATTATCAACGATTCACCGACTTCAGAACCTAATTAACTAGACTATCTAGTTGGAGTGTCATTAACTTAGCATGTAGTGTTTAATCTTTTTTCCGTTCACATTGTTTACGCGAGCTAGCTAGATTGTGACGATGAATTTGTTGCAGCGTCGTAGGTGGAGCGCTGATGATAGGTGGTCTTTACTCCGTTGTATACGCAAAGAGGAATCGAGGAGGGGAGGAAGGTCTTCAGACCAAGGAGCAGGAAAGCGTCGGCAGGGAGATGTCGTCGGCGACAGCGAACGAAGCAACATGAAACCTTATCGTTGGCAAAGACGGCCCTCCTGGCTTTCTGGTTTTACGTCACATTTGTTTCAAATATGAATACATATTTTTTACCTTTACCTTTAGGTTCGCCCTTCTTAACATTCCGAAGAATTGGATTTGTCATCTAAAAGGGATTGACGGGACAACTTGTTGCCCGTCTCCCAACAGTTTCTTTGTAATATGCCCTGATTTCATGAAGTTAGGATTACAATATGACAATCATTAGTATTATATAAGTTAGTTTTTTTTATCTAAAATGATGTGAGAAGTTCTTTTGACTTTAAATTGTGTCATTTTTTAATCAATGGGCATTTTTGAACAAATCCTGTTTTGTAAGAAAATATTTATTGAAAGATCACTAGAATTACGTACAAATCTAATGTAACGTCCCGGGCTTAGGTCCCCGATCCGTTATTGGAACATTACTGGCCCTGACAACCTCTTGGGATTGGGTCCATACGGACCCGATTAACCACCCCCAAAATGCTCAAACCGGGTTGCTCGGTAGTAAGCTCCTCGCTATTTATCCCACCCGTAACTTTTCGTGTTCCACGGTATGGGACTATCTTTTTGGGGGTGTTACAACCTCCCCCACTTATATTCGCAACGTCCTCGTTGCGACATGGCTCATCACTTCTTCCCAGTGACAGTGGCGGCTGCACGCTCCGGGTAGCCATTTCCTCCAACCTCTTGTAGGGGCGGCTCCACTTCTCGGGTAGCCCTTTCCACTATCAGAGGGTGTTCGGCTGTGATACCATTTGTAATGTCCCGGGCTTAGGCCCCGGTCCATTATTGGAACATTACTGGCCCTGACAACCTCTTGGGATTGGGTCCATACGGACCCGATTAACCACCCCCAAAATGCTCAAGCCGGGTTGCTCGGTAGTAAGCTCCTCGCTATTTATCCCACTCGGAACTTTTCGTGTTCCACGGTATGGGACTATCTTTTTGGGGTGTTACACCTAATGTTTTAAAAGGATTTCTAAATTTGTTCCTCTCCGAGTTTTTACACGTACAGTGATACCCCTATATTTTTTTCAATAACGGTGCCATGCTCTCCCTTTCAAAATAGAAAATTATATACACACATGTATAGGGTTCAATGGAGTTGTCCCTTGTTATTTGCCAGTGGGATTTTTTTAAATAATTATTAGAAAAATCATAATTAATTAAATAAACATGACGAAAAAAAATTAAAAAAATAGGCATCGATCGGCACCTGAGGTGCCGATTTGGGACGCCCCCTCCAAATCGGCACCTGAGGTGCCGATTTGGGCGATACCCGTTGGCCTCCACTCCAAATCGGCACCTTAGGTGGCGATTTGGGAGGGGCGCCAACGGCTATGGCCCAAATCGGCACCTGAGGTGTCGATTTGGGAGAGGGCCGTTGGAAATTTGCCAACGGTCCCCTCCTCCCCCATTTGTTATATATACCCCCCCCCCCCCATTCCATTCTTTTCACAATTTCCCCCTCTCCTTCATCATCATCTCCCGTTATTCATCCTCTCTTATTTCACTCATTCTGATATCTGAAGTGGGATTGCTTCTCTCGATCGCCTAATCTTATTCAAGTAAGAATAAGATATTTTTTTGTAGATTTTGTTGTGCATTTTTTGCAGGGTTTTATCAGTGAGGACGCTATATACATCGGATACCGGATTATATTATTATCTTTTGGACAACATTTCTTGTAGAAGACACGCATCTTTCAGGTAATTTTACTTAGGATTTTTTTAAATTTAACAAGTAATTAGATGCAAAATTGATACTTAGTTAAAACATATTTCAAAATAATTCTTGTTTATTTTTAATGGTAAATCATTTGTCTATGAAGTAATCTAAAGATGTTTAAAAATAGTAATTTTAAATGTAATATTGTTTTTTTAATGTCACTCAGATTAGACATTTTAAGAAGAGATTTTTGTAATAGTTATTAAAAAAATCGAAATTAATTAAGTAGGGGACAGTAGACATTTTATTAGAAGAATTTTGTAATAATTATTAAATAATCGAAGTTAATTAAGTAGGGGACAGTAGACATTTTATTAGGAGATTTTTGTAATAATTATTAAAAAAATCGAAATTAATTAAATAGGGGACATTAGACATTACATTAGCATTTCATTCATTTAGATTTAAAAGTGCATATATTCATGTTGAAATTACTGTCATTTAGATTTGGAATCGAGCGCCGAGAGGGTCTCTATACAGCGCTGGCAGGACTCACTGTGGTGACCACCGATGAGCCCCCAAGACCGGACTTTTGGATTCCATTTCTGAGTGATTAGTATATCAATTAAATTATCGATTATTAAAGATAACATATGACTGAAATGTTAATTAAACTAATTGTTACATCCGATTATTAAGTAATTGTTTTGTGTAATTAAACTAATTAAATCATTATTTTATTCGTATAGGTGGCCTCCAACACCGCTCATGTCTTAATATATTGGGGAGGATCGATTGATGTCTCTGATGACCACGTAGAATATATTGGGAGTAAGAAACGAATGGTTACATTACCATGCCAATTAACATACATTAGCGTACTGTCTCGAGTCTCTGAAGTCACTAATCTCCCGCTCGACCAATATATAGTTACATTAACTTGTAAGTGGTTGTATGAGGGATCCACTTTCTTTACAGTACCGATTGACGAAGATGAATCAACATTAGCAATGTTGAGTTCAATCGTCGATGTGAGATTTATCCATCTTTTTGTACAAGCTACTCCCTTTAGTATGGAAAATATGCCGTCATCTTCAAGGTAAAATTAATTACATTCAAATTATAGAATAATTTCACCATTTATATTTAAACTAACAAAGATTTAAATTAATCAGGCCAACAAATGAGACCATGTTTGAGGATATCGAAGGGTCATCACAAGTAAATGTAGAAGATGATTTAGTGACAGAACTATCCGAAGAAAATGAGGAGTCCGAAAATGACGAGCCAGAAAATGATACTCAATGACAGCTGTACAATGAGGGTACAAAACTCAACTTTCAAACTGTAGCTCCGCCAAATGCGAAACCACCTCCATTAAATAGATTATTTTATGCTATATACAATTAAAGGTGAATTTGGTACATTTCGAATTTTTATTTGCAAGATACGGGTCTAGGAAGTTGGAGTTTCAGAATCTTATTCAGACCATAACTTTTTATCTGTGTATTATTTTTCAGTGAAATCAATTTTGTATTTTTCTTTATTAAATTATCTACAACCATGTACAAAGTTTCTTTAGTTGAGGTATAAAAGGTGGAATAAAAAATAGGTCCCAAAATGAATAAAGAATGGGTAAAATGAACAGGTATTTAACCCTTATCTCCCCCTACTTTATTCCTTGTCGACCTATTCATCAAGATGCCTAGGTCTCGGGGTTTCGGGTCATAAAATATTTACAATTTTTATACTTTTTCTTTTATTTTATTTATTCTATAATTTTGGCTTTAATTACAGTATTTTATACACTATTGAGATGCACATGCATGAATGTTAAGATGATGGTTTTAATGCAATTTACACGCATTTACTAGGGTTTTTGAGGCCAAAATGATAGAATAAAGATGATGAAATGTGGATTCATCATCCCCCTATACTTTGCCTTTGCTAGTCCCTAGCAAACACTTATGCAATAAGTGCAAAAAGAAAAAGAAAGAAAAGAAAAAGAAGAAATTTGGATTTTATTTGATTATCAAACTTGCCTTTACAAAATCAAAGTTTGGAGCTTAAGTCGGTCCTTTGGAATTTTAGTGCGGGCGGAACCTTAATGAGAACCGAGTTTGAAATCCAACAGTCCCTGAGAACCCCAAAACTCTATTCAAGTCTCCTCAATAGCCATGTCAGAAATATCTCAATTCATATGCAAACCCTTACGACTATGAATATGACTCGTACAGTGTAAGTGATGGTGGCTCTCCCCAACTAGAATGACAAAGAGACTGACTTTTCCAATATGACAACCCAATGATTCCCCAATCCAACAACTCATCCCTCAAGGAGCAGGGTATTCCCTTCTAAGTTCAAGTGGCAACCAGCCCTAGAGGGGGGGGGTGAAGAGAAGAATGGACGGTAGCCAGTGTAGCTACCTATCCTAGGATGCAAGACCAGTGTAGTCAAGTCATCCAGCTGCAGGCTCACATGATTTTACTTTGAAGCTCAAGCTTGCTTATTGACTTTACAACATATGTACACTCCGGCAGGCATTTTTATTTTTGTACAGGCCTGTCCACTTTTTTGGAGTTTTTGCTTTTGCATTTTTTTTGAATAACTATATACAACAGCATTTACATAAGGAGTTTTTCCTCTTGAGCCAGTAGACTATCCCTCTTTTGAAGCTTTATTGCAACCCACGATCTCCTATCCTCGAAAATCGTCATTACTGGACGGGTTGGGGTGCACTTTCCTCCCTAGAGGAGGACAAATGTTTCCACTTGTGTGCATCTCATACCGGCAAATCCAATCCCCTCACCACTCCAACTGAGTTGAGCCATGTGAAAGGTGCAGGTGTCCAAGTTAGGTCATTATCAACAAGAGTCGTGCGTGTGCTCCGAAATACTCTACTTAGGCAGTCAAGAATCCAATGAACCAAGTCCCGTGGTCCTCAAAGAATTAAGTCAACTAGACCTGAAGTACCTCAAACCCAGTCCCTATAAGGTTCCTGTTATTAGGTAGATTTTAAGGTCCAATCAAGCTCCAATCTCCGGATTTTACTTAGACTTGTTCAACTATCAAACTCGGTCCGAAAAATGCTCATACTATGCAATGCTATGCAAAAAATATTTTTGTGATGCAATTTCCAAAGATTTTGAACTTTTTATAGATTTTTGAAAAGATGATGCTTATGCAGATGCATATATTATATTTTTTTGTATTTTTCAAAAGATTTTTCAAATGTTTTTGGGATTTTTGAAAATAAAAAGTTTTTGGCTAAAAGTTAGGTGAAAACTATGTACACGGGAGTGCTTCTTATATCGACAAGAAGTGGATTTTAAGAATTTACAAGAGTAAGTGATCAATTTTATACATATATACATATAATGGATTTTAGTAAGGTATATGTCTTCCTCAAACTTATTTGACACAGGTTTTTCAAACAATTTTTGAAAACTATAGTCCAAAATAATTTTTACAACCAATTTTTACAAACATGTACACACATTTGAAAATCATTTTGCAAAGGTTTTCCAAACAGTATATATAGATTTTTCAAATATTTTTGCAACCATTTTTCAAACCATTTGCAAATCATTTTTCAAACATTTTATTTCACACAAAGAAAATAGATTCTTATAATCAAACTGTTTTTACAAAGGTTGAAAACATGTAACAAAACGTTTTCAAAATAGTTTTCAAAAGATTTTTCACAAAGATTTTCAAACTATTTTTCAAACATTTTGCAAAAAATATTTTCACCTGATTTATTAATCAGTAAATACAAAAGAATTTGAGGAATAATCACATCTTTTTATTAAGAATTTTAATGAATTATTAGCCATGTTTATTAAGGAAATACGAAAGTACGAGTTATGGCTAAAGTATATACGTAGTATATACGATCCCCCTATACTTAGCTTGAGCTATGTCCTCGTAGATCGGAGAGAAAAGAGAAGACATAACTCGTACTAAGTATAGGCAAGTCTAAAGAATAAATGACTAATGAATCAATGAATGAGAAGTTGACCGTGCCCCCTATACTTAGGATCAAATAATCCTAAGTATAGCAGACTGTACACAACGCAGGGAGGGTCAAGGGTGGGAATGAACAGATTGTACTCAGATTGTCTCCCCCTATACTTAGGGTAAGATATCCCTAAGTATAGACAAGAAGAGGAGACAATGGAGAGGATCAAAGAATAGAAATACTCGGGGTGTACACCCCCCCATACTTAGGACAAAGTACATCCTAAGTATAGAAGTCTGACAAAAAGGGGTGACACCTTTCTGCTAGATACAAAAGATAGAGAAGGAAAAGAAGAAAAGAAGAAAAGAAGAAAATAAATCAACAGATGAAAGAGTGATAAGAACAGATGGATCTGTGCAGCGGAAGATGGAATTGATCACCATGTATGAGATGCAGATGATGTGAGTCAAAGAACACATCTCATACCAGAAGAATGGGGGCAACATCAATGGTCGGCGAATCATGATCTAGATATAGCTTCAGGCGTTGACCATTGACGCGGAAGGTAGAGGAAGATGACGGTTCGGATATGTCAATACTGCCATTGTCATGTACCTTCCTGACCACATATGGACCTTTCCACTTGCTCTGTAATTTCCCTGGGAATAATTTCAGCTTGGAATCAAACAACCATACTCTCTGATCTGGCTCAAACTATTTATGGCTGATATGGGAATCGTGCCATGTTTTCACTTTTTCTTTGTATTGTAGGATGCTAGAAAAGGCTGTATCTCTCAGTTCTTCCAGGGCTGCCAACTCTGCTCTTCTCTGTTCTCCTATGCTCTCGGGATCTAACAGTAACTCAGTGACTGCCCAAAAGGATTTGTGCTTGATTTCCACTGGCAAATGGCACGGCTTGCCATAGACGAGTCGAAAGGGAGATGTCCCCAATGGATTCTTGAAAGAAGTCCGATAGGCCCACAAGACCGAGTTCAAAAGCTGTGACCAATCCTTTCGGTCTAGGTGGACAACTTTCTGCAAGATCGTTTTTATCTCCCAGTTTGATACTTCGGCAAGATCATTAGTCTGAGGGTGATACGGCGTGGCAACCCGATGGTCAATGCCTAACTCGTCTGCAAGGGCCCTAACCTTGTCATTGATGAAGTGAGACCCCCCGTATGAAATCAAGACTCTTGGTACCCCGAACCGTGAAATGATATTTTTCCTCAAAAATTTGCATACGGTTTTAGCATCTGCGGCTTGGGCGGGGATGGCCTCAACCCATTGGCTGACATAATCAACAGCGAGCAAAATATGCTCAAATCCCTGACTCTTAGGAAATGGGTCCATGAAATCGATTCCCCATGCATCAAAAACCTCACAAAAGTGAATGGGTTGCATGGGCATCATGTCTCTCTGTCTGCAGGTTCTCATTTTCTGATAGTTAGTACATCTCTTCACGAACTCATCAGAATCCTTGAAGAGAGTAAGCCACCATAGGCCGGATTGAAGCACCTTTTGTGCTGTCCTTTTTCCAGAATGATGTCCTCTTGCCTCAAGCTTGTGACAATATGTGAGGACGCTATGCTGCCCTTCTTGAGGAATGCACCTCCTCCAGATGTTATCCCCTCCTTCATGATAAAGGACGGGATCCTCCCAATGGTAAAACTTGGCCTTAGCTAGGAAGGTCTCAAGTTTCTGCCTGGGCCAATCTTGAGGGACCGTCTTGGCAACAAGATAGTTTACAAAGTTGGCATACCATGAGAGTGAGGCGACAACCAAGATCGCCTCGTCTGGAAACGTCTCTGTGATAGGTGCGCTGGGCTCAGATTCCTCAAGATTCTCCAATCGGGAGAGATGATCCGCCACCACATTTTTAACTCCAGGCTTATCCTTAATCTCAATATCAAATTCCTGGAGCAGAAGGATCCATCTGGTAAGTCGAGCTTTGGCATCCTTCTTGGCCATTAAATACCGGATGTCGGTGTGATCAGTGTAAATTGTTACTCTAGATCCGAGAATATAAGATCGGTACTTATCCAAAGCAAAGACTACTGCCAGCATCTCTTTCTCAGCGACAGTGTAATTCCGCTGAGCGGCATCCAAAGTCCGGCTAGCGTAGTGAATGGCAAACGATAAACCATCACTCCTCTGTCCGAGCACAGCCCCAACGACAAAATCTGAAGCGTCTGTCATGATCTCGAATGGGAGAGACCAATCGGGTGGCTGAAGGACAGGAGCTGAAACAACCATATCTTTGAGGGTATCAAAAGTCGTAAGACACTTATCATTGACAATGAACTTGGTGTCTATTGTCAGCAAATCAATAAGTGGTCGGGAAATCCAACTGAAATCCTGAATGAACCGTCGGTAGAAACCGACATGCCCCAGAAAAGACCGCAACTGACACAGATTGGACGGTGGATTGAGTTTTCTAATGATATCCACCTTGGCCGGATCGACCTCCATGCCCCTGTTGGAGACGATATGACCAAGGACCGTCCCTTGAGCCACCATGAAGTGACTCTTCTCCTACGACAATACGAGGTTGACCTCAATGCAGCGTTGAAGCACACGGTCTAGGCAGTCAAGACAAGCATCAAACCCGTCGCCATAGACCGAGAAGTCATCCATGAAGACCTCTAAACAGTCACCCACCATGTCCGAGAATATGGACAACATGTACCTTTGGAATGTCGCTGGAGCATTACATAGACCAAAGGGCATCCGTCTGAAAGCATACGTCCCAAACAGACAGGTGAATGTCGTTTTCTCCTGGTCTTAGGGCGCAATGGCCACTTGATTATATCCAGAGTACCCGTCAAGAAAGCAGTAATGACTCTTCCCAGCTAGCCGCTCGATAATCTGATCAATGAAGGGTAGCGGGAAGTGATCCTTCTTGGTGGCCTCATTCAATCATCTGTAGTCCACACAGACCCGCCAAGAAGTGGGTACTCAGGTAGCGATCTCCTCTCCAGACTCATTGACAACTGTCATGACACCGGTCTTCTTTGGTACCACATGTAGTGTACTAACCCATTTGGAGTCGGAGATGGGGTAGATAAAATCGGCGCTCCACCACTTCGAAATTTCTTTCATGACTACGTCTCGAAGATTCGGGTTCAGCCGTCGCTGGAACTCACGCGACGACCTAGCATCATCCTCAAGATAGATGTGGTGACAGCATAAAGCCGGACTAATCCCCTGGAGATCAGCTATACACTAACCTATTGCCTTGCGGTTTCTTTCAAGAACCTCCATCAAACGAGATTCTTGTTCTCCAGTCAAACCTGCTGAGATAATGGCTGGGTGCATATCTGGCTCACCCGCAAGGAATCTGTACTTCAATGACTGCATCAGAGGTTTCAGTTCTGGACAACTGGGAGGTGGCAGATCTGGCTTCTGATATGTCTGTGTGAAGGCGACCAGGTCTGCATGTGAGAACTCTCGCTCTGTATGAATTTCTGACAAAGAGCGGCCTGCTGAATCTTCAATAAACCGCACTGGCTCGCACTCTGTCATGGTTGTTGGCTCAGAAGGAATCAGACAAGGCAAATTGTCATCGAAATCATCCCAATCAATGTCTGAATCCGAGGGATCAGAAGAAGATGAGCAAGAATGAAAATCATCAGCACCATTCGTCCCAACGCTGTCAGCCTCAGGTGTATCCTCATCTAGGGTGTGCTCTCCATAATCTCGACTGCCATAAGCTTTAGATATAGTGAATCTGTAGGCAGGGCGAGGGTCGGTGCTACCGGATCTGTCCAGTTGGATTCATCATCAGTCATCACAAAATCACACGCCTGGTGGATGTCTAGCTCTTCCTCCGTCATTTGCGCTACTTCGCTGGACTGCTCCGAGCATTCGAACTCTCTGGTTCTGGTTTCCTCGATCGTCTCTATTTGTATGGTTTCACCCTCTACGCGAAAACATACCTTCCCACTGTCATGATCGGTCACCGCCTTGGCTGTGGCCAAGAATGGACGTCCGAGAATGATGGGGGCATCAGTTACCGACTCAAGGATCTCCATGTCCAACACAACGAAGTCCACGGGAAATTTCAGTCCCTGAATGGTAACGATCACGTCTTTCAATAACCCCTTCGGCCTCTTAGTCGACCTATCAGCGAACTGAAAGACTGTCCTGCTCCTAAGAAGAGGACCAAACTCGAATCAGTTGAGTAAGGCTGCCGGAAGAAGGTTGATTGAAGAGCCACTGTCTAATAGAGTACGATCAAACAGCTGCTCCTGAATCTTGCATCTGACATAGGGAGCTCCTGCATCTGGTCGCTTAGCTGGCAGCTTGTTCTGAATTGTGCAGCAAGTGGAATGAATGAGCACATGGATCTGATCTCTGTGGTTCCTCCTCTTCCTGCGGACGGTAGTCTTCTCTTTCAAGTTCTTTTTGAAGAGGGGTATATGCTCAAGTGCTTCCTATAGAGTCAGCTGAATATAGAATCTGTCTATCATCTGATTGCTGAACTCTGCCTGTTGCTCTTTTTTGGGATTTTCTCTTTTGTTCCCCTTCGCTCGGCGGAGTGCCTCAGGGAAGGGGATGGTAGGGGCCTCCTCAAATGAAGGTCTATGAATAAGTCCATGTGCATGTGAAGGAGGAGAATTCATACAATCATCATCATGCAACACGTCTGGATCCGCAATGTGAACATAAACCTTTCCTTTATTCATATTTTTGTTTTTCTTTTTGTTACCATAGTCCATAGATACAAAAGGTGGTAACATCACAGAGGGAGGCTCAACAAAAGTAGATGTGGTGGCCTCAGTACCACCACCTGCACCTGTGTTCGCGGCATCAACACTGCGCTCTGGCTCAGCATCCAAAATGGTGGCATCAACACCACTGTCTGCATCTGGTATCACGATGGCCTCAGTACCGTCGTCTTGGACTCCATCATTGGTGGCCTCAGCACCACCGACTTCAACATCATCATTAGCGACATCAGCACCGCTATTCTGCTCCTCTAGCGCTCCTGGTTCAGCTGGTGGTTGTCGCTCAGAAGAGGCGTCGCCGGCTGGCATCCTACCGCTCCTAGTAGTCACAAAATCAGCATCATACAAAGAAGGAGATATGCCACTCAAATAGTCACTAGGAGAGGTATCCTCTGTAAACTCTACCTGCTCAGACTTCCTTTTCAGATTGTTCGGGTTAGGTTCAATCTGAGCGGGTATGGCGGCCTTGCCTTTGATTATTTCCCTCATCTCCTACCGGAATTCATCCATTTCTTGCCTGAAGGATGCTCGCTGTTCGGAGAGCAAGCGGGCAAGATCATCGAGAGCTGGGTTCTAAAAAATTAGGGCTTGAGAACCCGATGGGTTCCCTTGCGGAAAATGAGGCTGCTGCTGCTGCTGATATGGATAGTTCTGGGTCGGCTGGGAGTAAGATTGGTGAGGCTGCTGACGATGCTTCCACTGCTGGCCCTGATAGGCGGGACGAGGACCACTCTGGTATTGCTGCTGGTGGGCATACTGGGGCTGCTGCTGATGTGGTTGTTGGCTGCTCTGCTGTCCTTGAGCGGGATTCTGCTGCTGGGATGAGGAGCCACCGTTGCCCCAACGGAATCTTGGGTGATCACGACGAATCCCAGGCTGAGGGTACCGGTCGTACCAAATCCCATTGACTTCCGTCAATGGTTCCTGCTCAAAGGAGGGTGGAGGAAGAACTGCCAGTGGCTGCTCCGGCTGATAGACCACCATCTGAGTGTCTGGAGATGGCGGCTACGCTGGGTAGTACTGTAGCAGTGGAACCGGATCTGCCTGGATATGGTTGACCTGGCGGTACGAGGTAGAGGGTTGGTTGGTACTGCTACTACTGGGGTCAGCCCGTGACCTGGGAGGCTGCTGGGAAGAAGTCTGTGCCTCCTGGACGCAAAGAATCTACGTCTTCATGTCACTCATGGTCTTGGCGATTTGGTCCATCTGGGCCATGCCTTGCATCTGTTTCTTCTCGAGGATCTCGAGACGGTCCAGTTTCTCACCAATAATGCCCATGTCGGCTGCAGCTGATTCGGCTTGGGCTGCGGCTACCGACGATGTGTTAGGACCGGCATCGATGTGGGCGATCCTCTAGAATGATTCCGCTCCTTGCGGGGGCTTCTGCTGTGTGTAAACACGGGCTTGGGCCATCACAGTTGAATTCTCTGCCATGCCCTCATAGATGGCCCAAACATCGTCTTCACCCTTGGAAAAATATGATCCACCACAAGAGGCATTTACGAGCCCCTGCAGCTCCGGTGTCGGCACACAAAAGAAGCTCTGAACTAGATTGGGCTTGGATATATCGTGATGTGGACATCGGTCAATTTAGATTTTAGTTTTGCAAATGTTTTTGGGATTTTTGAAAACAAAAAGATTTGGATGAAAACTAGGTTGAAAATATGTACACGGGAGTGCTTCTTATATATACAAGAAGTGGATTTTAAGAATTTATAAGGGTAGGCGATCAATTTTATAAAGATATATAGTGATTTTTAGGTGTGATGCATATATTCCTCAAACTTATTTGATACAAACTTTTCAAAGAATTTTTGAAAACTATAGTCCAAAATAGTTTTTACAATCATTTTTGCAAACATGTACACCCATTTGAAAATCATTTTGCAAAGGTTTTTCAAACAGTATATATAGATTTTTCAAAATATTTTTGCAATCATTTTTCAAAACATTTGCAAATCATTTTTCAAACATTTTATTTCACACAAAGAAAATGAACTTACAATCAAAATATTTTTACAAAGGTTGAAAACATGTAACAAAACATTTTCAAAATAGTTTTCAAAAGATTTTTCATAAGGATTTTCAAACTATTTTTCAAATATTTTGCAAAAAATATTTTCACCTGATTTATTAATCAGTATATACAAAAAGAATTTGAGGAATGAAACATCTTTTTTTTAGGATTTTTAATGAATTTTAAAGAATGATTATCCGTAATTATTAGTAAAAATACGAAAGTACGAGTTATGGCTAAAGTATATACGCAGTATATACGACCCCCCTATACTTGGCTTGAGCTATGTCCTCATAGATCGGAGAGAAAAGAGAAGACGTAACTCGTACTAAGTATAGAAAAGTCCAAAGAATGAATAAACGAATGAATGAGAAGTTGACCGTCCCCCCTATACTTAGGATCAAATAATCCTAAGTATAGCAGACTGTACACAAAGCAGGGAGGGTCAAGGGTGGGAATGAACAGATCGTACTCAGACTGTCTCCCCCTATTTAGGGTAAGATATCCCTAAGTACAGAGAGGAAGAGGAGACAATAGAGAGGATCAAAGAATAGAAGAAACTCGGGGTGCACACCCCCCCTATACTTAGGACAAAGTACGTCCTAAGTATAGCAAAATCATAAGATGAAGATGGAGTGTGAACCATAAAGAATGAGTGATCGATGTACAGATGAATATATATACAATGTCGGATCTCAGTGATAATCATGTACGAGATGCTGAAGGTGTGAGTCAAAGAATCATCTCATACCAAATGAATCGGGGCAACATCAACGGTCGACGGATCATGATCTAGATATGATTTCAAGTGCTGACCATTGACTCTAAAGGTGGAAGATGACGAAGGTTCAGATATATCAATGCTGCCATTATTATGCACCTTCCGGACCACATATGGTCCTTTCCATTTGCTTTGTAATTTCCCTGGGAATAATTTTAGCCTAGCATCAAATAACCATACTTGCTGTTCTGGCTCAAATTGTTTATGACTGATTCGGGAATCGTGCCATACTTTCACTTTCTCCTTATACTGTAGGCCACTTGAGAAGGTTGTATCTCTTAATTCTTCCAGGGCTGCCAACTCTGTTTCCTCTGTTCTCCTACACTCTTTGGATCCAATAATAAATCTGTAACTGCCCAAAGTGACTTATGCTTTATTTCTACTGGTAGATGGCACGGCTTGCCATAGACGAGACGAAAGGGAGATGTACCTAGTGGTGTCTTGAAGGAAGTCCGATAAGCCCACAAGACCGAGTCCAAAAGTTGTGACCAATCTTTTCGGTCTGGGCGGACTACCTTCTGCAAAATTGTCTTGATCTCCCTATTCGATGCTTCAGCAAGACCATTAGTCTGAGGGTGATATGGTGTGGCCATACGATGGTCAATACTGAACTCGTCTGTAAGGGCCCTGACCTTGTCGTTAATAAAGTGAGACCCCCCATCTGAAATCAAGACTCTAGGCACCCCGAACCTTGAAATAATGTTTTTCCTCAAGAAACGACATACGGTGTTAGCATCTGCGGCTCGGGCGGGGATGGAATCAACCCAACGACTAACATAATCCACAACAAGAAGAATATACTCAAACCCCTGACTTTTAGGAAATAGGCCCATGAAATCAATTCCCCATGCATCAAAAACCTCACAAAAGTGAATGGGTTGCGTGGGCATCATGTCTCTCTGTCCGCAAGTACCCATCTTCTGACAGTCAATACACCTTCTCACGAACTCATCAGAATCCTTGAAAACGGTAGGCCACCAAAGGCCGGATTAGAGCACCTTCTATGCTGTCCGTCTCCCAGAATGATGTCCTCCTGCCTCAAGCTTGTGACAGTAGGTGAGGACGCTATGTTGCTCATCTTGAGGAATGCACCGTCTCCAGATACTATCCCCTCCCTCATGATAAAGGACGGGATCCTCCCAATGGTACGACTTGGCCTTCCCAAGGAAGGTTTCAAGCTGCTGTCTGGGCTAACCTTGTGGAATGGATTTGGCAACAAGGTAATTCACAATGTCGGCATACCATGGAAGAGAGGTGATAGCAAGGATCGCCTCATCTGGAAAAGTTTCAGTGATAGGTGCTATGGGCTCAGATTCCTCAAGGTTTTCTAGGCAGGAGAGGTGATCTGCCACAACATTCTTAACTCCAGGCGTATCCTTAATCTCAATATCAAATTCCTGGAGGAGAAGGATCCATCTGGTTAATCTGGCTTTGGCATCCTTCTTCGACATCAAGTACCGAATGGCAGTGTGGTCAGTAAAAATTATCACTCTAGATCCAAGAATGTAAGATCTGTACTTATCCAAAGCAAAGACTACCGCTAGCATCTCTTTCTCAGTCATTGTATAGTTCCTCTGAGCTGCATCCAAAGTTCGGCTAGCGTAGTGTATGGCATAGGGTAATCCATCCCTCCTCTGTCCAAGCACAACACCAATGGCATAATCTGAAGCATCCGTCATGATCTCAAATGGAAGAGACCAATCGGGTGGCTGAAGGACAGGAACCTCGACAACTAAATTCTTGAGAGTCTCGAAGGACTTAAGACACTTATCATCTACAAGGAACTCGGTGTCTTTAGTCAATAAATCCGTCAGCGGTCGGGCAATTCGACTGAAGTCCTGAATGAACCGTCGGTAGAAACCGACATGCCCCAGAAAAGACCGCAACTGTTTCAAATTGGATGGTGGATTGAGTTTTCTAATGATATCAACCTTGGCCGGATCAACCTCCATGCCCCTGTTGGAGACGATGTGACCAAGGACCGTCCCCTGAGTCACCATAAAGTGACTCTTCTCCCAAGATAGTACAAGGTTTACCTCTATGCAGCGCTGCAACACTCGGTCTAGGCAGTCAAGACAAGCATCGAACCCGTCGCCATAAACCGAGAAGTCATCCATGAAGACCTCCAACAATCACCTATCATGTCCGAAAAGATGGACAACATGCACCTTTGGAATGTCGCAGGGGCGTTACATAGACCAAAGGGCATCCGTCTGAAAGCATATGTCCCAAATGGACAAGTGAACGTCGTTTTATCCTGGTCTTCGGGCGCGATAGCCACTTGGTTGTATCCGGAGTACCCGTCAAGAAAACATTAATGACTCTTCCCGGCTAGCCTCTCGATAATCTGATCAATAAATGGTAGCGGGAAGTGATCCTTCTTGGTGGCCTCATTCAATCATCTGTAGTCCACACAGACCCTCCAAGAAGTGGGTACCCGGGTGGCGATCTCTTCTCCAGACTCATTCACAACTGTAGTGATACCCGTCTTCTTGGGTACCACATGTAAAGGACTAACCCACTTGGATTCGAAGATGGGGTAGATAAAATCGGCGCTCCACCAATTAGATATCTCCTTCATTACTACATCTCGAAGATTCGGGTTCAGCCGTCGCTGGAACTCACGCGAAGGCTTAGCGTCCTCCTCGAGGTATATATGGTGGGAGCACATGGCCGGACTTATCCCCTTGAGATCGGCCACGCTCCATCCTATTGCCTTGCGGTTTCGTTCAAGAACCTCCATCAGTCGAGATTCTTGTTCTCCAGTCAAATCTCCTGAGATAATGACTGGGTGCATTTCTGGTTCACCGCAAGGAATCTATACGTGAGCGACTGCGGCAAAGGCTTCAGTTCTGGCTTGGTGGGAGCTGGCAAATCTGGCTTCTGATATGTCTGCGTGAAAGCAACCAGGTCTGCATGTGAGAACTCTCGCTGTACGTGATCATCTGACGAAGGGAACCCTACTGGTGTGTCTATCATCTGTGCTGGCTCGCTCTCCGTCCTATCTGTCGACTCATCAGGAAGCAGACATGGCAAATACACATCGAAATCCTTCCAATCAAAGTCTTCCTCCGAGGGATCTGAATCAGAACAAACATCAATGTCACCACTCAGTACGCAACTGTTAACCAGTGTGGTGTCCTCTGCCAAGTGTGTGCTCTCCGAACTCTCATTTGCCACAAAAGGTATGTACTCTGAATCTACAGACAAGGCGAGTGCTCGTGCTTATGGATCTTCCCAAACTGCTTCATCATCGGTCATCACAAAGTCATACTCCTGGTGGACGTCTAACTCGGCATCTGTCATCTTCCCTACATCACTGTTCTGCTCTGAGCAGGCTGAATATCTCGCTTTGATCTCGTCGATCGTCTCTATTTGTATACTTTCACCCTCTACGCGAAAGTACACCTTTCCACTATCATGGTCGGATACTGCCTTGGTTGTGGCCAAGAATGGGCGTCCTAGTATGATGGGGGCATCAGTCACCGATTCAGGGATCTCCATGTCCAGTACAACAAAGTCCACGGGGAATTTTAGGCCCTGAATGGTGACGACCACGTCTCTCAACAACCCCTTCGACCTCTTAATCGATCGATTAGCAAACTGAAGGACTGTCCTGCTCCGAAAAAGAGGGCCAAACTCGAATCGGTCGAGTAAGGCTGCCGGAAGGAGGTTGATAGAAGAGCCGGTGTCTAATAGAGTACGATCGAACTGCTGCTCACTAATCTGGCATCTGACATAAGGAGCTCCTGCATCTGGGCGTTTGGCTGGCAACTGGTTCTGAATGGCACAACATGTGGCACGGGTGAGCACATGGATCTCTCCTCTATTATTCCGCCTCTTCCCGCGTACAGTGGTCCTCTCTCTCAGATTCTTTTGGAAGAGGGGGATGTGCTCAAGTGCCTCCTGTAGAGTCAGCTGGATCTGAAATCTGTCTATCATCTGTTGGTTGAACTCTAGCTGCTGGGTCTTTTTGGGATTTTCTTTTTTATTCTCCTTAGTCAAGCCGGGTGCTTGAAGGAAGGGGATAGATGGGTCCTCCTCAGATAGAGGGTTAGGAGAGGGCTTCTAGGCCTGTGAAGGACTGGCATCCATGCAATCATTATTCATCACACATGGACTTAGAATAGATTGAGAAGCCTTTCCTTTATTCATTTTTTTGTTCTTTTTCATGGAGTCCAGAGATACAGAAAATGGTAGTACAGAAGGTTGGAATACAGATGGATTCAAAATGGGGGCATCAACACCACCCAAAATATTCTTCTTTGCGGCCTCAGCACCGCATTCTGGTTCATCATCAAAAATGGTGGCTTCAGCACCACCGTCTGCATCTGGTGTTACAACGGCCTCAGTACCGTCGTCTGGAAGGTCATCCTTGGTGGCATCAGCACCACTGCCCTCATCGTTGTTGCTAGCGGCATCAGCACCGCTCCTCTCCTTGTCTAGGGCTCTAGAATTTCCATGGTGTTGTCCCTCAGATGAGCTGTCGTCGGCTGGTTTCCTACCGCTCCTAAGTGACACGAAGTGAGTATCAAACATAGAATACATGTCATTCAAATAAGCACTAGGAGTGGTATCCTCTGCAAACTCTACCTGCTCAGACTTTCTCTTCAAGTTATTTGGATTCGGCTCGCTCTGTGCAGGTATGGCGGCTTTGCCTTTCATAATGTCCCTCATTTCCTGTCGGAACTCGTCCATTTCTCGCCGGAAGGATGCCTGCTGGTCGGAGAGCAAGCGGGCGAGATCGTCAAGTGCTGGGTTCTCCATGGCTACGGGAGAACCAAGAGTGTTTCCTTGCTGGAACTGAGGTTGCTGGTGAGAAGGAGGGTACTGCTGCTGGTAAGGCTGTTGTCGCTGCCTCCATTGTTGTCCTTGATAGGCGTGACGAGGATTCTGCTGATATTGCTGCTGTTGTTGTTGGGAGTATTGGAGCTGCTGGTGTTGGCCACTATGATTGCCCTGAGCCGGAGGCTGCTGTTGGGATGAGGTACCTCCGTTGGACCAACGAAATCCGGGGTGATCACGGCGAATTCCCGACTGCTGGG
This sequence comes from Ottelia alismoides, assembly GCA_037367405.1. Taxonomy (NCBI): domain Eukaryota; kingdom Viridiplantae; phylum Streptophyta; class Magnoliopsida; order Alismatales; family Hydrocharitaceae; genus Ottelia; species Ottelia alismoides. Next base: position 1,935,569 of record JAZKJV010000167.1, read on the forward strand.
GGTACCGATCGTACCATATCCCGTTGACTTCCATCAATGGCTCCTGCTCGAAGAGTGGAGGTGGTAGTGCTGCCAATGGCTGATCCGGTTGATAGATCACCATCTGAGTGTCCTGAGATGGTGGCTGCTGTGAATAATGCGGCAACTGCTGTACCGGCACCTCTTGAACATGGTGAACTTGGCGGTATGCGGGAGGTAGTGGGGTAGAACGGCTACCTCTGGACTCAGCCAGTGACCTGGGAGGCTGATGTGAAAATGATTGTGCCTCCTGAATACTCAAGATGTGAGTCTTCAGGTCACTCATGGTCTTAGCCAACTGGTCTATTTGTGCCATGCCCTGGCCCTGCTTCTTCTCCAAAATCTCAAGGCGGTCCAACTTTTCACTGATTATGCCCATATCAGCTGCTGATGATTCATCTTGAGCTGCTGCTGAAGGAGTATGGGGACCGGCATCGATGCGGGCGATCCTCTGGTATGATCCTGCTCCTTGGGGAGGTTTCTGCTGTGTGTAGACTCTAGCTTGGGCCATAACTGTAGAGTTTTCTGCCATTCCTTCATAAATGGCCCAAACGTCTTCTTCACCCTTTGAAAAGTATGATCCTCCACAAGAGGCATTAACAAGCCCCTGCAGCTCCGATGTTAGCCCACAGAAGAAACTTTGAACTAGATTGGGCTTTGATATATTATGATGCGGACACCGGTCAATGAGCTCTCTAAAGCAATCCCAAGCTTCATGGAATTGCTCATTAGGGATCATCGTGAAATTGCTAATCATAGCTGTTGCTGCATTTGTCCGACCGAGTGGATAATACTTATTTAAGTATGCGGTCCGGAGTTGTGCCCACGTGTCGATGTACCTTCCCAAGTGTTTGAGCCAATAGACGGCTCTATCAACCAAGGAGAACGGGAAGGCAATCATTTTGATTGTATCCTCAGTCACGAATCTATCATGGATAGTACTGCATATCATCTCGAACTCTTGCAGATGGAGGTGCAGTTCTTCGGTAGCGAGCCCGTGAAACTTAGGCAGTAATTGAATGGTATGCGGGCGAAGCTCGAAGTCTCCATATATCGGAGGAATACGGATCCACCGGTGAGTAAGTGTGGCAGCTGGATTGTGCAACTGCCTCATGGTTGCTTGTGGTGGTCTTTCCTGATCAGGACCTCCTCCGCCTGCGGCATCTGGTCTATCACCGCCCTCATCTCTTTCTTCTCGTCCCTCACGCATTTCTCTCATGAGTTCTCCCATGACCATCCCCTGATCCCGGATCTGTCTCTGCATGGTTTCCAGGGATGCTAACAATGAGTTGTTGATGGCAGCTTGATCAAACAGGTATGGAGGTGGTCTCTGCTCATCTGAGTGTTCCTCTCTGCCTTCCATATCTTCGTTTTCTGCAAAGCCAAAGGAATCCATCTCAGGTGTCGTCAAATATTCTGAACTCTGTTCTGCACTAAATTCTGACACCACTGGACTGATAGAAGAAGAAGGGTGGTCGAGGGGGAACAGGGTGGATGTAAACTCAGGCTCGGAGAGTGGGTCTGGACTCCCCGAAGCCGACCTAGATGAAAACGGAGGAGTGCTCGATAGCGGTGCCACCAGATGTGGCCTAAGGGATCTCCTTCCCATCATCTTGATCTAGAGAAAGGCGGATGAGATCTGGAATGCAAACAGGATGATAAATCAAAACCGCTAAATTCACCTACACAACTCTTGAGCTGATGACCGTGAGAGTTCGGTTTGTTATATTGTCAATTTTTATTAGGTGATCAGTCAATCTATCAGAGCGTTAGAGCGAGCTGTTAGGTATCCTACTTTCCTAGCCGACTGTCCCAATCCACGTCAGATCTTTCCCAGCCAGTATGAATTGCGGACTGTAACCCGGTTGTTCCCGCTAATTCAATCTGTTAAGGACATCACGGTCCGCTTTACCGGTTACCGGAGAGATCCTCACTGGAGAACGACTAACCACGACCAGTAGTCAACCAAAATTTCAGATGTGGCTCTATCCTAGTGTCGAGTCACTCTCTCGCAGCAGATAAATCAAACAAGGAGGGGGTTACTCTCCCCAAGACAAAATTTTTGGTGGGATGAGTTTTAAGGTCAAGTTTGCATTAGCAGTCCCAATTTTTATTGTTGTCACTTTTTATGTATTTTTCTGAGCAATCATCGTCTAATGAATTTTCCAATTTCCTTGTTATTAAAAAGTCCAATAAAACTGGGGGAGGAAAGCGGAAAAGCCGATGCGCGGTCAAAATCTATGATGCATGCAGGGATAGAAATGCGTACCTTGTCGCCAGCACTATACATGCAAAGTGATCCGCGCATAATTTAAACACAATAATTTAAACTACCTATATGCATGCACGAGGAAATCGTCCTAAGATGAGCAACTTCTATTAACGTGAAGAACAAGTAGCTATGACAAAGAAAAGAGTCCGGAGTCCGGTCTAGGCTCACCCCTCCTCTTCTCGACACATCGAGTTCAGGAGTAGCGCTTAACAGGGTGGGCTCGCGGCACGTGGCCTCTAGTCTAAGTCAAATAGCTTTTTCAATTGATTTTTAGCCAAGTCCAATTACGTTCTATAGGTGCAGGCAAGATATTAGGGATTGGGCCTTAGCTTCTTAGTTCATCACAGTCAACAAAAATTCCTATGTCTAGGGGCTAAATCCTCGTGAAACAAATAGAAATGAAGGCGAGAAAACCGCGAAAAACATAAAACCGCGGTGGGCCCCCAAGTGAACAAACACTTGGAAATTAGGCCCGAGTGTTCTGGAGAGTCTAAGTTATTACAAATAAAGTCTCTCTCTCACTTTAATTTACAAGAGTTTTTAGCCTACAAAAATTCTATAAAAATGATGGTCTTCTCAAGCCTCCAAATTTCTTTCGATGCTAAGTGAGCTTCCACGTGGGTGCCCAAGCACCTTGAGTAGAGCGCTTCCCTTGCTTGGCGGTACCTCACATAAAAATTCAATAAAAAAAGTGATTAGACCAATCAACAATAGAGTTCAATAAATGTATAAAAAGATAAGCAAATATCCACAATCAATCACAAAAGAATGCTCTATACGCTGTTGCTCCCCGACAACGGTGCCATTTGATAAACACGAAATTCAAGGGGTCTAATGTCTCTCACAAAGCGAAGACAACCGTGTCGCTGTGGTGACCCTCAAGGAATCCCGTATTTAATCAACAATGAACCCACAATCAATAAATCAAGCAATGACAAATAAATGTGGAGTCAAATTTATTTTTAACTCTACGAACAAGATGTATATGTGTAAGTATGTAGAGAGTTCGAACACAGGGAGCAAGGCAGGATAGATCAAGTTAAGTGCAAAATGTGATGTGATTGTGGTCAATGCCTACAAGATGCAAATAATTTTGTGGGTTTTAGTTTTTAATTTTTATCTTTTATTTTTAATTTTGTAATTTTGTATTTTGGTTTTTGATTTTCTGATATTTTTTTATTTTGTTTTTATATTTTATATTTTTTTGTATTTTCTTTTTCAATAAGGGAATATATATACAATATAAGGGAAGAGAGGATAGGGTATTTATAAAGATGAGGGAAAATGTTCAAAAATCAGAGAATAACATGTTTTTGGTCTTTTTATATTTTTTAATGTTTTTGTGATTTTCTAGATTTTTCCTACTTTTTTTTCTTTTTAAGGGCAAAAATACTAGTAAACAGTGAGATAAGTTGCTGGCCGAAATTAAAATGAGGATGAAAAATATCAAACAGAATTGAACATTCCTCAAATTAATTTTAATTGAAAGATAATAAATCAAAGAAGATACAGAAACTGAAATTGCATTTTTAGGATTTTTGTAGAATTTTTAAGATTTTTAAAAAGATTTTTGGTGTTTTGCTATTTTTAGGAGTCTCCTTTTGATTTTTTTAATGATTTTTGGTCTGAAGTTAAAACAAACAGAAATAAACAAAATATAAATTTTTTGGATTTTTTCAAAATGTAATGAATATATTAAAAATAAAAGACTGCAGGAAGGTAGAAATGATGTTTTTGATTTTTTCGGCTAACCAAACAACGTGATAAAATGTAACAAAAATCCCTGACTTAGGGGCACACACACATATTTTTAGATTTTGATATAGATAAAAAGAGCTCCAGAAATAAATCAATCACTCAAAATATTATAGAAATTCTACAGGACACAAATCACAATATTTTTTGTTGAAATTTGAACCCAAATTCTGCCCTGCTAATTACTACAACATATCCAAAAATGAGCATGTGATATTGAGTATTTCAAGCGTTATCAACAAAACAAGCCTAATCAGTACTCTGACTTCATAAATTCGCCATAAATAGTTCGTGCATCAGAAAATTCTGAAATTTGGATATGATGTGTATCTTTAAAGCAGCTTTCTTTAAAAAAAATCTCGCATGAAACAGATTTCAGATGAATGATTTATGAACGTTTAAGTGCAGTGGTACAAATGAAAACATAAGAACGAAACTGCAGTACAAAAATGTACTCGAAAACTTTCCGAAATATGCCAAAAATGCGGGGACGTGATTGCAAAATGCCCCACTAATCCAGTTGGCTTCAAGGGAATGTGCGTGAAAGTGCTCCGATGTACTTGCAGTTAGAAGAAGGGCTCGAGTACAAAACTCGGCCAAGATGTTAGGTACACAAAAAAATGGGATGTGAATGGGTTTTCCTTCGCTTTGGTAAGGGAAGAAGGATGTGCTCCGACCACCGTATGTGGCCAAAGATGAAGGGGGTTGTGTATGAGGATACGTAGAATTGCGGAGGATGGCGGCGGTGAGATGAAAGCCGCATCAAGGAGGATGAATGAAAGTCGAAATGATGGGATTGAAGCTCGCCGGAGCTTGCTTCGGCGAGGGATGAACGAGGTGATTAAGTGACCAAAAAGCAAGTAAACGAAATGCTAGAATAAATCTACGATCTACAAGTGAATAAAGAGCAAGAAAATAAGAAGAAAAAAATGAAAGAAAATACGAAACCTCAAGCCAAGAATGGCGAGATGGACCTCACGGCTAAGGTGGCCGGAGATGGTGATGGAGCCGCCCTTCGACTCGCCTAGCCGCGCCTCCGAGGAGCTGGGGAGCTCACTGTCACTTCACTCTATCTTGAGCTCCAAGGAGGGTGGTCAAAATGGGTCCAAGAGGGTTCAAAAACGAATTGGAAGAAGATGTGGTCTTTTTGTACATGTGAGGTGGGCGGCTCCAAAGAACGATGGATATCTAGCAAATCGTTGATCTAATCCTTCAAGCAACCTCTGGGCGTGTATGAGGGTACATCAAGGAGAAAAAGTTGTGAAGGAAGCTTAGCCATTGGGTGAAAGGGTCGGTCTTGAAAAATCTGAGAAATCGGACAAAAACAAGGATCTGACAGGAGTGGCAGAGGCTGGTTAGAGAGTTGATGGGGTGGCAAGAAGATTGGTGTGTATCTTGAGAATAGACAACTCAACTCTAGATATAAAGGATGGGCGTGTATAACGGATGTGTGTAGAGAAAAAGTCTAGAAGGAAGCCCAGCGATTGGGTGAACGAATCGGCCTATAAAAATTCGAGAATATTGGTAAAAACAAATGTTCTGACGCACAACAGAGGGGGGGTCAGACAACATGATAATCATGCTCCAAAGCTCGAAGAAAATAGGGCAAATACATGATCCAATGCTAAAACTATATACTGGGTGTGTATAATGAATATAAGAGGAGAAAAAATCAAGAATACTTCATCGTGAAAAGATGTACGATGCATCCTCCAAAAATCGGCGAAAACGGCCAAAAACGTGGTTCTAACACAGTACATTGGTAAATTTTTCTATGTATTTTATACAAGAATTTTATTTTTTTAATGTTTTATTTATCATTTTATTCAATTTTTAATATGTACATATATAATAATATATGAAATAATAAAAATATGAAATAAAATAATGAATAATAAATAAATGAATATTTTAATTGGTATAATATACAATAGGGGTCCAAAACTCAACTTTCAAACCGTAACTCCGAAAAATAGGAAACCACCTTCATTAAATAGATTATTGAAAATTATATACAATTAAAGGTGAGTTTGATAAATTTCGAGTTTTTATTTGAGAGATACGGGTCTGGTAAGTTGGGATTCTGGATTCTTGTTTAGACCATAACTTTTTATCTTTATATTATTTTTCAGTGAAATCAATTTTGTATTTTTCTTTATTTAATTATCTACAACTTTCATGTACAAAGTTTCTTTATTTGAGGTATAAAAAGTGGAACCAAAAATAGGTCCCAAAATGAATAAAGAATGAATAGAATATTATAGGTATTTTATCTGTATTTTGGCCCTTATCTCCCCCTACTCTATTCCTTGTCGACCTATTCATCAAGACGCCTAGGTCTCGGAGTTTCGGGTCATAAAATATTTACAATATTTTATTCTTTTTCTTTTCTTTTATTTATTCTATAATTTTGGCTTTAATTACAGTATTTTATACACTAAATAGATGCACATGCATGAATGCTAAGATGATGATATTAATGACATTTACAGGCATTTGCTAGAGTTTTTAATGCCAAAATGATAGAATAAAGATGATGAAATGTGGATTCATCAGCGCCTTTTGATAAACACAATTTATCGAAGGTCTAAATAGTATGTCTCACACAAGGCGGAGACAACCGAGGTCGCTGCGGTGACCAACAATAAACTGTATTTAATCAACAATTAACCCACACTAAAGATCACGCAATCAGAAATAAATGTGGAGTTAAAATTTATTTTTAACTCTGCACAAAAGATGTATAGCAAGCAAGTATGCAGAGAGTTCGAAAATAGGGAGCAAACAGGGTAGAGATCAAACAAGTGCGTGCGTGAGTGAATGTGAAGTGATGTCTACACTAATGCAAGACAAATATTTTTGTGATTTTTTTAGTTTTTATATTTTATTTATTTATTTAATTTTTTTAATTTTGTGTTTTTGATTTTCTTTTTTTCTTCTGATTTTGTATTTTCTTTTTAAATTTTATATTTTTATATTTTCTTTTTCAATATAGGGATATATATATAGGGAAAGAGAGGGGTAGAGTATTTATAAAAATAGGTAAAAATAGGCAAAAATCAGGGAATAAAATCTTTTTGGTGTTTTTATGATTTTTTTACTGTTTTTGTGATTTTTGAGTGTTTTTCAAAATATTTTTGGTATTTTTAAATACTGAAATAAAGCAAACAGTGAATCAACAACCTGGCTGAAACTAAAATGGAAAGGAAAAATATCAAATGATCTCAAAATTTTCCCAAATCAGTTTTAAAACAAAGAGAATAAAGTATAGAACCTGCAGGACTTGAGTTTCTATTTTTCTGATTTTTCTGTGATTTTATATATTTTTTTGAAGTTTTTGTGTATTTTCGAATTTTTAAGGTTTTTCTTTTGCAATTTTTAGTGATTTTTGGATTGACAGTAGTAGATGACAAAACACACAAAATATATTTTTTTGGAATTTTTCAAAATGTTTTTATAATTTTTATGGATTTTCTAATGCAAACAGTGAAATAAGTGCATGTTTTTTTATTTTTAATAAATATTAAAATGCAATAAAATCAAAAATAAAAAATATAGCCTGAAAGTACAAGTTAACAGGAGCTTAAGTTTAATTTTTGAGAATTTTTCGAGGTAAAATGATGTTTGAAACAAATAAAACAAGCACACAAAGTTTATTAGGCCTGGCAGGGGTATAGATGCAAATAAATAAACAACCAGGGGCAAGCATGAATATTTTCCACAAAATATCCTTCTTAAACTTGTATTTAATGTATTAAATCACAGATACAAAACCCGGAAGGGTATCGATACAATTTACCCACACCCCACACGTGCTATACACGCGCCTAGCAGGGACCTAGTTGCAATATTCAAAAGCTTCCCGGGTGCATATGCAAAATATCCCAAAGTTTTCCATTGTTCAACAAGATTTTAGAACTAAAGTGAAATAACCAAACCCCTGGGGGGTCCTTGCAAAATGCCCATCCCCTCACGCGCACATGCACGTAAGGTGACGTGGCGCAGGACCTGAATGCAAATAAAATAAAGACGAGGGGTTCACATGCAAACATTACAACGTTTTTACGCTAAAGACGAAAGTTTAAGGACTAAATAATAAATACAAAATGTGCGGGGTTAACAGAGCAAAATACCCCTGGCGCGTGGATCCAACGGCTGTGGATCTTCACTTAAACACGTGGTGTGAATCCAACGGTCCATGACGCTTCGACGATGCACGACCGAGATCAGATCTCCTCGCAAGATCGGACGGTCAAGGCGTTGGAAGATCGAACAGACTCTGTGCAATCTGGGAGACCTCCACAATCCGACGGTTGGGAGGCTAGGACCAAGAACAGCGAAGAACGCCGGCGAGGGCGAGCTTCGCCGTCCAAGATCTCCGTCCTCCGGCGACGACGGAGCTTCAAAATGGACGTGGAGACTCCGTGGGGTCTCCTCTTGCTGCTGGCGGTGTCAGAAAGCCTCGGCGATGGACGAGGGGCTCACGGGAGGGTGGCGGAGCTACAGACCCCCGTTAGCTCCGGCGAGGCTCCAAAATTGCCTCCAGGCTCTAGTGAACGTGCTTTGACCTGCAAAAAGGATTAGGAGGTCCAGGGCAAAATGCCTGGACCTTAGGGAGGTGGAATCGATGCGAAAAGCGACGCGGCGGTGATTGGCCGGAGGTGCACTCCGGCCAAGATAGGGATTTGGGCGATTCGAGCGATGGTTTCCTAAATTTCTAGAGGGCTTTTGTTCCTAAGACTAAGGCGAAGCTAATGCATACAAAATAAAGAGGTGAAATGGCTTCCTCGACGGTGTGCACCGGAGGCAAGAGTACCTCAACCGTCGGTGTTGCGGGAGGTGATGGAGGCGCCTCTGACCTCGTACGCCTTGGCTGAAGGGTCCTCTGTGGAGCTGTCACCTCCCCGAAGCCACAGAGCTCAAGAGAAGCGGTGAGGGTTGGACCGAAGGGACTCAATTTTGAAATTGAAGTCGGGGTGCTCCATATATTTGGCTTGACCCGAGGTGACAGGGGCTCAAAGATCAACGAATATCTCACAAATCTTGGGTCCAAAGACCAAGATTATTCATGAGCGAGCTAGAGAGATGGTCGATGAACATCTTTGCAGAAGGATTCAACACCAGAACGTGAAAGAATTGACCTCGAAAAATCCACCAAGGTGGGTCAAAAACGAGGCTGGCAGAGCTGGCAGGAGGCTAGGACACCTAGTTGACCAGAGTCAACTAGGGTTTGCGCCTGGTTGGTCCACGTGGACCAACCAGGAAAAACCTTGATTAAATCTTTATTAATTCATTTAAAAATAGAAAAAAGCTGAATTAAATTATGATTATTAAATAAAAAATATTCGTTATTTTATGTAGTATTTTATTATGATTTTTAATTATTTTTAGGAGGTATAATTTTATAAGTTCCTTTTATGCCCTCTATAGGTATAATGCCTATATATTTTAGTCTTTTATTTTTATTCTACGTATTTTAATTTTATTATTTTTGTTTCTTATTTTCTAAAATTATAAAATACTTTTATATACACAAATATACTTTTGTTTTATTTTTATGATATGTTTTGTATATTTAATAAAATATAAGTAAGTATTGGATAGGTATGTATATAGGTATAATACCTGTGTAGTTTATATACAAGTATTTTTATTTTGAGTTTTCTTTGCATTTTTATTCTGATTTTAATGTACATAATTATTATAAGTATATTTACATAATTATAAAAATGTAAAATTATAAAAATTATGAATAAAGAATAAATTGAATATTTTAATCAGTACAGCTGTACAATGAGGGTCCAAAACTCAACTTTCAAACCGTAGCTCCGCCAAATGCGAAACCACCTCCATTAAATAGATTATTTTATTATATATACAATTAAAGGTGAGTTTGGTACATTTCGAGTTTTTATTTGCAAGATACAGGTCTGGTAAGTTGGAGTTTCAAAATCTTATTCAGACTATAACTTTTTATCTGTGTATTATTTTTCAGTGAAATCAATTTTGTGTTTTTCTTTATTAAATTATCTACAAATTTCACGACAAAGTTTCTTTAGTTGAGGTATAAAAGGTGGAACCAAAAATAGGTCCCAAAATGAATAAAGAATGGGTAAAATGAACAGGTATTTGACCCTTATCTCCCCCTACTTTATTCCTTGTCGGCCTATTCATCAAGATGCCTAGGTCTCGGAATTTCGGGTCACAAAATATTTACAATATTTTATTCTTTTTCTTTTCTTTTATTTATTCTATAATTTTGGCTTTAATTACAGTATTTTATACACTATTGAGATGCACATGCATGAATGCTAAGATGATGGTTTTAATGCAATTTACACGCATTTACTAGGGTTTTTGAGGCCAAAATGATAGAATAAAGATGATGAAATGTGGATTCATCAGCTCTCCAATCCCTTTTTATTATACTCTTTCTAGTTTTTTCCAGTAACATTTATACTCCTAACTTTTTTGGCAATTACATTCTACGCTATTGCAACATGATGGGGAAACTGATGGAGATATTACTAATAGAATAAATGCAGGGTGGTTAAAGTGGAGAGGAGCCTCTGTTATTCTCTGTGATAAGAAAATTCCCTTTATAAATTAAAGGAAAGTTTTACAAAGCAGTCGTGAGACATGCTGTGCTCTATGGATCTGAATGTTGGTCTGTGAACCATAGATATGTGCAGAGAATGGCTGTAGCAGAAATGAAAATGCTAAGGTCGATGTGTGGACACACACGTAAAGATCGGATTCGGAATGATGCAATCAGAAAGAAAGTTGATGTAGCTCCGATCGAGGATAAGATGTGAGAAAACCGCTTAAATGGTTTGGTCATTTGCAAAGAAGATCAGCTGATACACCAGTTAGGAGATGCGAATGTTGGGATGTTGAGCCGGTAAAGAGAGGGCGAGGATGGTCCAAGAAGTGTTGGAAAGAAACTATACGAAGGGATCTTAGTTTTGTGGATATAAGCTCGGGATTGACCCAAGATAGATCTGAATGGAGGCGAAGAATCCATGTAGTCGACCCTACTTAATTGTGGGAAAAGGCTTTATTCTGACCGTCCCCAACCCCTATCCACCTCCACTCTCTGTCCCTGCATTTTCTACATATTCCACGCAAGATTCAACCCTGATCTCGCTCAGATTGGGCGATTTGTCTTCCCTACCACCCCCACCTAATCCTTCACTATTCTCGGGTTGTTGTTGTTGTACATTTCTACACCTATATCTTGAAAAAAAAACACTATATTGTCCTTATGTAAGTATCATATAGGAGCTCACATGTACTAAGAAAAGGTCACTATTATGAGTTTTGTAAAAACATAGGGACACTAATGTAACTGTACAAACATAAGTACAAATATGGGTATAAGTGTTATTGGAAAAACATGCAAGGAATAAGTGAAAATCCTTTAAATACATTATTAGAATTCATCTATATGCGCAAATCTAATTTTGTTCGACCCGATTGTATAATACAAACCAAACCAAGAATCTAATGGTTCAATGTTTCGGTTCCTATGAACTGATAATGTTATCACCAGTTCAACTGCTTGATTGCATTGTTACGACCATAAAATCAAGAGTAAATTACAATTTGGGTCCCCATCTATGGATCCGATCACAGAATGGGTCCCGAACTTTAAATTGTAACGATTAGGTCCTAGGGCCATTAATGTATGGAACTTTTTGGGGCTAATGACGAGTATGCCCTTGTTTAAAAGTTTGAACCCAACCCTCATTACCTTCCCAACAAGGGCATATTTGTCATGAACCCCAAAATTTCCATTTCCTAAATGGTTCCGGGACCCGAAACGTTATAATTTAAAGATCGGGACCTATTCTGAGATCGGACCCATAGATGGGAACCTAAATTGTACTTTACCCTAATACTAATACCGTTAGGTATAAAATGCGATATTTCTATAGAGTGCATGACGACAGCAAACACCAGTTTGAAAAGGAAGCATGAAATGGCGTCGCCCGGACTTGAACTGGAGACTTTCAGTGTGTTAGACTGACGTGATAACCAACTACACCACGACACCGCGATGATTTCTGACATAGGTAATGTGTAAGATTTGTAACTACTTACTAGTCAAACGATATAAAATTCGGATAAAATTCTTGTAAACGATGAATGCCACTGAACCATAATATTATATCAACAGGTTCATCTTAGTCTATTGATTTACACATCTAACTTTTCTTTCCAATTAACTAGATCCAGTGACAAGCTAGACCCGTCTTTTACATGATTGAATCTAATTGGTTCTTTAGAATTTTGATTAATGACGCTTTATGTTCCTTTATCGCAAAAAGAACCACATGAATATTACGTCAATCTAGCACATTTTCCAGCTTGGTTGAAGGCATTTAACATACATATAAACTTGTCATGATGTCATCAAATCCCGTTTATACCAAATGCACATATACGATCCTAATACACTACTAAGTCTGCTTACTTCCAGCAACAAGGAATTTAAGTACATACCAAACTAAACTCAAATTTCGCACTTAAATCCACTGCTAACACGACGAAAAGAGTACACGGTACCTAAAACCCTAGGATATGGTGCTCTCCTGGAGAACCTACAGTACAACTTATGCCTTAATACATGCGTACATACGGCATACGGTTAAATGGATCATCCCCGGTCGGGCAATATCCATCTTTACATTGTCGGCATCTTGAAACCCATCTTACATGTTGTGCATGATGTCACAGATGGATTGGTTATTGATGCTATACTCCTTGATCGTATTTTCAAAGTTCCTATCACCACAGTTAAGAGCATTCCTCTCAGTTGTCGTCTTGCTTTCTCTCAAGCTCTTAAAACAGCTTTATATCAAGTTATTGCTGGCCCAGGTTTCATTTAGGCTTGGGTGAGATTGCTACTTCTTCCACGTTGCACCCTGCAGGTATTTAGACCTATGAATAGGTGGGATAGAAGATCTGTCAATAGAAAGTCCTTGCAACAACAGCTTATTCTGAGCTCGGTCACTAAGTGGGGCAGTCCAGTAACGGTTTCACCAAGTGTGTGGGTAATATTTTGAAAAGTGATCTACCTGAGGCTTTGTGTCATAGTCAGAATAACTCCTTAGATGATAATAAATATCAAAGCTCCAACATCAGGCAGTGTCTTTGCAAAGTGTCATATGGGCATTTTTCAACAGCCTTAAAAGTTTTGTGCTCTTCAGGAGTAGCTCCGTTAATGAAGACACTAAGAAGACATTAGAAGCTAAACATCCGTATAAGCTGCCTCCTTCCCTGCCAGATACCTTGATGCCAGAGACTCCTCTTACAGCTGATGTAGATGTTATTTTGCACTCTATCAAATCCTTTCCCAAAGGGATATCATGTGGTAGAGATGGGCTGGGAGCTCAACACATATTAGATGCCCTTTGTGGAGAAGGGTCGGTAGTTGCCACCGATCTATTGCATGTTATCTCCATGGTAGTTAATTTATGGCTAGGTGGGAGATGTCCCTTGAGTTTGGCTGAGTTCGTAGCCTCTGCACCTCTTACTCAACTACTCAAACCAGACAACATCATATGTCCTATTGTTGTAGGTACTATATGGAGGCGTCTTTATCCAAAGTCGCTATGGCGGGGGGTGGGAAAAGAGATGTCTAAGTATCTCAATGACTTTCAATTTGGATTTGGTGTGTCTGGAGGAGCATAAGCCATCTTACACAGCACCAACAGACTTTTGAGCAAGCTTCACGGTGACGGATATCTCTCTATGCTTACAGTTAATTTCTCTAATGCTTTCAACTTGATAGATAGATCGTTGATGCTTTGTGAAGTTAGGAGAAGATGTCCATCTATTTCTTCTTGGATGGAGTTTATATATGCTCAACCTGCCAGATTATATATTGGAGACAATCATTTATGGTCAACCACCAGAGTGCAGAAAGGTGATCCTTTATGTCCACTTCTTTTTTCTCTTGCCTTGCATCCACTTATTCATGAGATCCGAGATAATTGTAAGCTCCTTCTCCACGCTTGGTATCTTGATGATGGGACTATCATCGGGGATACTTTGAAGGTAGCCAAGGTGCTTGACATCATTCAACGCAAGGGTCCAGGGATGGGGCTTATGCTGAATATAAAAAAACCGAACTTTTTTGGCCTTCATGTGATGGACAGAAGATCCTCAAAGGGTTGTTTCCTGTGGATATTGGGAGGTATGTTCTAGGAATGAGGTTACTTGGAGGTGCAGTGAGTATAGACAAAGACTTTGTTGAAGATCTGGCAATGATGAGGGCCACTAAAGCTATTGACTTAATGCATTTACTCCCTCAATTGGATGATACACAAAGTGAGCTTCTTTTATTACGATTTTGTATGGGTACTGCCAAGCTTATGTTTGGCTTAAAGACATGTCAACCCGCATACATGGAACGAGGGGAAGTTATTGAGGATATTGTTGTTTGTGGAGGCCCTTTCTTTGACGACCTTCAATGGCGGGTGTCGTCACTTCCCATCAGAATTGATGGTTTCGGTCTTCATTCAGCTCTTGAGGCTTCCTCGTATGCTTTCGTGCCTCTAGATCCCAATCGTAGGTGCTCCAAGACCACATTTTACGAGACAGTAGGATACATGGTATGGATTCTGACTTTCTATCCACTTTGGAGGGCCTACATACCACACTTCCATCTCTCGATCTTACATGTTTTGCTAACAAAGATACCGTCCCCCTTAAAGCCCAGAATGCTTTGACGAGTTCTCTTTTAGCAAAATTGTTGAAGAAATGGAAATTAAGTTTGACATGACTGTCAGGCAAAAAAGCAATTTTTCGTTGTTTACAAGATGACCATGCTCAAAACCTCCTCCTTGTTATTCCTATTGAGGGCCTTGGGATGCATATTTCACCAATTGAGTATTGTACGATCCTCAAGTATCATCTTATGATTCCTCTATTTACAGCTGATGAGCCTTGCCCAATATGCCACAAATCATGCTTGGATGCTTTTGGAGAGCATGCAGTTCATTGTCGTGAACTCCCAGGTATTAAATATAGACATGATTTTATAAGAGATGTCCTTTTTGATGTACTCAGATATGCGGGAGTTGATTTAAAAAAAGAAGCACCTGTGAATTTTTTGAAAGATCCACAAGAGGGGAGATCGACACTCAGACCAGCAGATGTTTTATTATTTGGATGGGCTGAAGGGAAGCACGCATGTGTTGATTTGACTGGAGTTTCTCCATTGGTGGGACCGATAAGGAGTGATTTTATTACGGGATACGCTGCACAGAAAGCTGCCTCGGCTAAAGTTGATAAGCATGAGAAGGCTTGTATTTACAATCAACATGTATTCATTCCTTTTGATTTGACACCTTTGGATTCTTGACTACTGAAGCAGTAGGGCTCCTCAAAAGGGTCCAAAGAATTGCATAGCAATGTTACGGTTCCCAGATCTATAGATGTTGTATCTCGAAGAATTGGATTTGTCATCCAAAAGGGATTGACGACGCAGCTTGTTGCCCGTCTCCCATCAATCCCTCTGTAATAGCATTTTGCTTTGTAATTATCTCTAACCTGAGATTGGTTTTCCTGTTAAATCAATTCCTTAATCGGGTCGTGATCGTTCAACGTATAAATTGACATAAATGAATCACAGTAGACCCCGTCAATATCACAATCAAGTTGAAGCGAAATATCCGAGTCTTTACTTCCGCTGCAAAGAGATGAAAAGAACATAAAGTCTTTAGAAAAGAATTATGCTTAAAAAGTTGCTCTTTGTACAATGAACCATGTTGGGTACATACACATCCAAGCTATTTGCAACATATGCAAAACGAGGACGATTATGTTCATGTGATCCACGCGTCGAAAGAAATTGACTTGCTTTCTGTACTGACAAGAACTCGCGATAACAGAGCCAAAGCGTCGAGTTACCGAGGTATTTGTTAGGAAGCTCTTAATGTGAATTATCATCCATGCTCAAAGGCCTGATGGATATGTTTAGTTATGTGCTTCTACTTGAAAGGAAGATCAGAGTCGGCCGACAGATGCCCGAAGGTCCAAACGCAGACTTCCATGTTGCTCCCTACCTAAAATATGAACAAGGTGTTGTATTTAAAGTAAGTACTTTAATTTTTTAATTGGAAAACTTATGTAATTCATATAAGAGTCAATTTGATTTCAATTGAAAAAACAAATGGCTTGGAGGGAAAGTTAGGAATTCCCAAATTTGAAACATTGATCAAGCTTGAGTAGAAGTTTACTACCATATCTAGTATCTCTAAACTTTTGGTGGGCTTATATATGAGTTCACACCCCAAGCCCTTGTAGCAATGGTAGAGAGGAGGAATGGAGGAACCACAAACGTACAC
>JAZKJV010000168.1:1313978-1336478 GCA_037367405.1 Ottelia alismoides
CGATCGACGGCGCAGAGGAGGCCACGTGGATGATCAGACGGCTGGCAGGTGCTGGTGGTTCCCTCTCTCTGCTCCAACGGTCCGGATCTACCCTCGAATCGATCAACGGTATCTGCTCCTCGAAGGATGGACGGTGACGATTGAAACTGGAGCGGGGGACGATCGGACGGTGGTGGAGGATACTGGAAGAACACTCAGCCGGCGAGCTTCGCCGGCCTTGTGCGCGTGCAGCAGTCCTCCTCAGCTGCCTCTGGGTATCGGAACAGATCCGCGGTGGAGTCCCGCAGCTGGTGAAGGCCTCCGATGGCCCAGCCGAGCCCTGGAGGGGCTCCGGCGAGGTCGACGGAGTCGAGCTCCTGGCCTGGAAGTGAGGGGGCCTCAGACGGCCTCCTCTTGACCTGCAAAATAAACCAGAAGTTTCGCGGGTCGAGGGCAAAGTGCCTCGACCCGATGAAGCGGCGTGAGGGTGAACGATGGGTCGGGACGAGCGAGCTCCAGCGAGCGGAGGACGGTGGAGCTCGAACCCCAGCTCCTTTGCGAGCTGGGTTGAGTGAAGGGGCGTAGAAGGTGCGTCGAAGGATGGCGAAGGTGATAGTGTGTCCCGATGATCGAGAAGATACGCAAGATGACCGGAATCAAAGGAACTCGTCGGAGATGCGATTTGGGGGAAGCTTAAAATTAAACGAAATGGGCGAGCTAAAAGGCTACCTGGGTGATGCGGAAGACTGTGCTGGAGCTTAGCTAGCTCCTGGTCGTCGCCTCGAAGGGTGTCACTGCCTGAGGCTCGAGCTCCTGCACGCGGCGGAGCACGGCGGCGCAAAGCTGCCGGATCAGTGGTCCGGCCACCTCCTCCTCGCTGCAACACCGGCAAACGGGAGCTGTCACCTCACTGGATGCGATGGAGGTCACGGGAGTGAGAGTGGAGAGCCAAAGATCCCGCAAATGAGAGGCGGAGCTCGAGTTTTATATGGTTGCCGACCCGACTAGGGCTGGTCGGGTAGGGTAGCATGAAGCGCGGATCCCGAGGCGAGGGCTCCGGCGAGCATGTCGGATGCAAGGAGAAGACTTAGGACCTGGGGTTTGGGTTAAACTCAATCGGGTTTGGGCGCTAAAAATCAAGGAACTCGGGTCGGGCGCCCAAATCCGCGAGACGTGGTCCTGGGGGGGGCAGTTGACCGGGCGGTCAACATCCCCAGGATCCAATGAGGATGGGCCACGTGGCAGGATCTTGAAGCTCAAAATTAAGGTAGCTAGGGCCCGATTTTCCAAAAACTCAAAACACAAACTATTTTTATTTTATTTTTTTCTATTTTTTGGTGATTTTTAATTAATTTTTGGAAACAAAAATAAGCTATATACATAATATGTATCATATAGGTATATGTACATAATTAGGGTTTTTAATTTTTTTTGATTTTTAAATTATTATTTTTGTGCAATTTGATCCCTATTTTATATTTTATTTATTTATAGAATAAAATGAGGAATAAAAGGCTATTTTTATTTTATTTTTATTAATTATATACATAGGTAAAATAAATAGTGATGTACAACTATATACATGGTATATGTACAATATGTTTTTGTATTTTTAATTTTGTAATTTTTATTTGATTTTTGTTTTGTTTCTTGTTATTTTATATATTTACAATATGTAACATAGAATATTTACAAAAAGTTTAGAAAATAATTTTATTTATTTATAAGGTTAAATAAATACGGGGGCATGGTTTATGTACATTGTGAAAGGGCATTTTTGAATTTTTGATTTTTTTTTAATTTTTATTTTGTTTTTAATAGTGTATAAATATATACAAATATTTACCAGAATATTTTTGGTTGAGGAGAATATGATTTTATTTATTTACATAGATATCTACACATGAGCTCCTATCTCTCTCTACTGTGGCTTTTATGCGGTCAGGCCCATGCTGAGCCCTCCCTTGGGTTAGGTTGCTCAATATTTATTCTAAATATTTCCCTCTTTTTCTTTTTGATCTTTATTCTTTTATTTTTGCACAAAAACATGCTAATTACAGATATTTACAAACATGCATGCTTTTGCTAATTATTCCTATTTACAAGTATCTACATGCATTTGCCTAGGTTTTTGTAGCTAAAATATAAGAATAAAGAGTGATGAATGGGTATTCATCACCCCCCTATACTTAACTTTGCTAGTCCCTTAGCAAACACTTATTTGAAGAAGAAGTGAAAAAGAAAGAGAAAGAAAAAAAAAGAAAAAGAGGATGTACATGGATCAAAGTTGAATTATTAAACTTTCCTTTATTAAATTGAAATATGGAGCTCGATCAGATCTTTGGATTATTAATGTGTCGGAACCTTACTTGGACTTAAGTTTAAAAACCCAACAGCCTCTAAGTTCCACCAATCTATGGGCAAGACTCCTTAATAAACCAGATCAGAACAAGTCTACATACACAAACTCTAATGACCATGAATCTTTCCATGCAGTGTAAGTGATAGTTGGCTCCCCACCTCAGAAGTAACAAAGAAACAACCTCCCTCAACCTGGTAACTCTAATGCCTCGGTCTAGCAACTCTTTCCTCGAGAAGCGGGGTATTCCCTTCTAAGTTCAAGTGCAACCGGCTCAAGAAGAGGGGGTAGAAGTATAGAGTTTTGGAAGCTCAGCCAGTGTAGCTAAGTCTCCCGCTGCATGCTTCATGAGATGTAACATGGATACCATAAGCTTTGCTTTATTTGACTATGTACACTCCGGTGGGGTTATTAAATTTTCAATCCGACCCACCACTTTTTTGGAGTTCTTTTGCATTTTTGCATTTTTTTTTCAAAGACTTCTGTACAGCATATCTACATGGTGCAGCATATACAAGAAATTTCCTCTTGAGCCAGTAGACTATCCCTCTTTTGAAGCTTTATTGCAACCCGCAGCTTCTGTCTTTAGCCTTCATCACCACTAGACCAAGTTGAGGTGCACTTCCTTCACTAGAAGAAGAAGAGAGGTTCCGCCTAGAAGTACTACCCTCATATGCTACCCCAAGCCAAAGGAAACTGCCTCCTCACCACCTCATCCATGGAGAGCCATGTGTAAAGTGCAGGTGCAAGTCAAGCCATTGTCTCTAAGAGTCATGCGTGTGTTGTTAAGTGTTCTACTTAAGCTCGTCAAGATGACATATGCTCATAGCCTAGTGGACTCAAAGAATTAAGTCCTTATGGACCTGAAAAGCCTTAAACCTAAATCCAATAAGGTTCCTCTTAAATTTAGGTGGATTAAGATCTTATTCAAGCTCCATTTCTCAATTTAATTCCAGACTTAGTTTAAATGTCAACTCTCATCCAGGAAAAATTATATACATATATGTACACAAGATGCTATTTACAAATATTTACAATCATGCAAAATTTTTGAAAAATGTTTTGAAATCATGGATGATGATGATGCATGAAGTGCAAGTTTTGCAAAAAGATATTTACAAACATTTACACAAGATTTTTGCAAACTTTTGATTTTTCAAAACATTTTGGAAAAATTTTGTACTATATACATAATTTTGATACAAAAATAGTTACACAAACTTTATACAAAAGATTTTTGAAATCATTTTTACAAAAATACTTTGTACACTAGCTATGTATGTGCAAAGATACAAGAGGTTTATGTACATGAAAAATTTTTAAATTTTTGTGATTTTTAGCCACTTTATTTATTAACACACTCACACAAAGTACGAGTTATGGCTAAAGTATATATGAAATATATACACACCCCCCTATACTTAGCTCGAACTATGTCCTCAGAGTGATCAAGAGCGATGAAGAAGACATAACTCGTGCTTAGTAAAAGGGAAGTGAAAAGGAATGGCTAAGTACAGGAACGAATGAATGAATAGAATGAGAGGAACTCGGTGGTTTCCCCCTATACTTAGGATTAACTAATCCTAAGTATAGCAAGCTGTACATGAAGGGAAATCCGAGTGAAGAAGATACAGAGTCTGCTCCCCCTATACTTAGGGTAAAATATCCCTAAGTATAGGCAGCAAAACAAGAGCAAACCGAATGAAAAGAATACTCGCAGGTCCGACATCCCCCCTATACTTAGGGTAAAGTACACCCTAAGTATAGCATAATCATAAGATAAGAAAAGGGATGTGGGACTAAAGAATAGAATGATATGGACAACTGGATCTATACAGGCGGAAGAACAGTGAAAATCAGGCGTGAGATGCAAAAGATGTGAGTCAAGAGACCACATCTCACGCAAAATGAATAGGGGCAACAATAACATCCCGCGGCTCATGATCTAGAAATGGCTTGAGCCGCTGGCCGTTCACTCGAAAGGTGCTCTCAGAAGACAACTCGGATATATCAATACTACCATTGTCGTGCACCTTTCTGACGAGAAAAGGTCCCTTCCATTTGCTCTGTAGCTTCCCTGGAAATAATCTAAGCCTCGCATCAAACAACCATACTCTCTGTCCAATCTCAAAATGCTTGTGGCTGATATGAGAATCATGCCACTCCTTGACTTTCTCCTTATAATGTAGGCTGCTTGAGAAAGCTGCATCTCTAAGCTCCTCCAGGGCAGCTAGCTCTACCCTTCTCTGGTCTCCCATACCATCTGGATCCATAAGGATATCTGTGACTGCCCAAAGTGACTTGTGCCTCAGCTCAACAGGTAAATGGCACGGCTTGCCATATACAAGGCGAAAGGGAGATGTACCCAATGGAGTCTTGAAAGACGTCCTATATGCCCACAAGACCGAGTCCAAAAGCTGTGACCAATTCTTTCGGTCAGGGCGGACGACTTTCTGCAAAATAGTCTTGATCTCCCTATTCGACACCTCAGCTAGACCATTCGTCTGTGGATGGTAAGGTGTGGCAACACGATGGTCTATGCTGAACTCGCTAGCAAGGGCCTTTACCTGGTCGTTGATGAAATGAGACCCCCCATCAGAAATAAGAACTCGTGGAACCCCGAACCGCGTGATGATGTGCTTCCTCAAAAATCTGCAAACTGTCCTCACATCAGCGGCTCGGGCGGGGATAGCCTCAACCCAACGACTAACGTAATCAACGGCCAACAGAATGTACTCAAATCCCTGACTCTTAGGGAATGGACCCATGAAATCGATGCCCCATGCGTCAAAAACCTCACAGAAGTGAATGGGCTGCATCGGCATCATATCACGCTGTCCACAAGTGCCCATCCTCTGACAGTCAGTACACCTCTTCACGAACTCATCAGAGTCCTTGAAGAGGGTAGGCCACCACAAGCCGGATTGGAGCACTTTCTGTGCCGTTCTCCTCCCAGAATGATGTCCCCCTGCCTCAAACTTGTGGCAGTAAGTGAGGACGCTATGGTGTTCCTCCTGAGGAATACACCGACGCCAAACGCTATCCCCTCCTTCGTGGTAAAGGATGGGATCCTCCCAGTGGTAGGACTTGGCCTTCGCAAGGAAGGTCTCAAGCCTCTGCTTGGGCCAATCTTGTGGGACTTTCCCTGCAACGAGAAAGTTCACAATGTCGGCATACCACGGGAGTGAGGCGATAGCAAGGATCGCCTCATCTGGGAAGGTATCTCGAATAGGATCAATCTGCTCAGAATCCTCAGGCTGCTCTAGTCGGGAAAGATGATCCGCCACCACATTCTTGACTCCAGGCTTATCCTTGATCTCAATGTCGAACTCCTGGAGTAGAAGGATTTATCTAGTCAGTCTGGCCTTCGCATCCTTCTTTGCCATGAGGTACCTGATGGCGGTGTGATCTGTAAACAAAGTCACTCTAGATCCAATGATATACGATCTGAACTTATCTAGGGCAAACACTACGGCTAGCATCTCCTTCTCTGTGACCGTATAATTCCGCTGGGCGGAATCCAATGTGCGGCTAGCGTAGTGTATGGCAAATGGAACTCCATCCCTCCTCTGTCCCAGCACTGCCCCCACGGCAAAATCGGAGGCGTCCGTCATGATCTCGAATGGGAGAGACCAATCAGGCGGCTGGAGAACAGGAGCCTCAATAACATGCTGCTGGAGAGTCGCAAAGGACGAGAGACACTTGTCATCGACAAGGAACTCGGTGTCTTTCGTCAAAAGGTCAGTCAATGGTCGGGCAATCTTGCTGAAATCCTGAATAAATCTCCTATAAAATCCAACGTGCCCCAGGAATGACCGTAGCTGCCTCAAATTGGACGGCGGTGTGAGTTTCCTAATGACATCAACCTTGGCCGGATCAACCTCCATGCCCCTGCTGGAGATGATGTGGCCAAGCACCGTCCCTTGAGTCACCATGAAGTGACTCTTCTCCCATGACAGAACCAAATGAAACTCGATACATCGCTGGAGTACCCGGTCTAGGCAGTCAAGACAAGAATCAAATCCGTCGCCGTAGACCGAGAAATCGTCCATGAAGACCTCCAAACACTCCCCTACCATGTCCGAAAAGATCGACAGCATGCACCTCTGAAAAGTCGTAGGGGCATTGCATAGCCCAAATGGCATGCGTCGAAAAGCATATGTGCCGAAGGGACAGGTGAAGGTGGTCTTCTCCTGATCCTCAGGAGCGATGGCCACTTGGTTGTAGCCCGAGTACCCATCCAGGAAGCAATAATGGCTCTTCCCTGCCAGTCTCTCAATGTTCTGGTCAATAAAAGGCAGGGGGAAATGGTCCTTCTTGGTGGCTTGGTTGAGTCTCCTGTAGTCAACACAAACCCTCCAAGAGGTGGGTACTCGTGTAGCGATCTCCTCTCCTGACTCACTGATCACAGTCGTGATGCCCGTCTTCTTGGGCACCACATGCAAGGGGCTGACCCACTTGGAGTCGGAAATGGGATAAATAAAATCTGCACTCCACCATTTTGATATTTCCTTCATCACGACCTCTCTTAGGTTGGGGTTCAGTCGCCGCTGGAACTCACGCGACGGCTTCGCCCCCTCCTCAAGGTAGATATGGTGGGAGCACACAGCTAGACTAATCCCATGGAGATCCGCTACGCTCCATCCGATCGCCTTGCGGTTCTTTTCAAGAACCCCCATCAAACGGGATTCTTGCTCTCCAGTCAACTCGGCTGAGATGATGACTGGGTACATCTCTGGATCGCCCGCAAGGAATCGATACTTCAGCGAAGTAGGGAGTGGCTTTCGCTCTGGAATGCTAGGTGCCGGCAAATCTGGCTGTGGAAGGAACTGAGTGAAAGCTGCAAGGTCGGCCAAATCTGCCTGGGAAAGTGAAAGCGTACTCTCGCAAACTGGATCGGGAGAAGGCTGCTCATCTGCACTGTCTCTGCTCGGCTCTGCATCTGCCTCCTCCTCATCTATAGGCTCAGATGGACTCAAGTCTGGCATCTGATCGTAGCAATCGGCCCAATCAGACTCTGAATCCGAGGGATCTGTATCAGGAGCGGTGGCATCAGTACCACCGGAAAACAAGGTGGCCTCAGCACCACCATCACTAAACATTGTGTAGCGATCAAGGACCGGATCTGCTGCCTCTATGGTATCCTGAACCAGGTCTGTGCTCTCCAAACTCTCCTCTGCTATCGTCTCTGCATCAGCTGTATCTGAAAGTGAGAGGGTGGTCTGTGTCTCAAGATCTGCCCAAGCTGCCTCATCATCTGTGATCACAAAATCACAGTCCTGGTGGATGTCTGGCTCTGCGTCTGTCAGCTGCTCTGAATCGGTACTCGCATCGGAGCGGGCTCTGAGTCTGGCTCTGTAGTCCTCGACCGTCTCTATTTGTATACTCTCGCCCTCGACGCGAAAGTACACCTTCCCGCTATCATGATCAGTCACCTCCTTGGCTGTGGCCAAGAACGGACGACCAAGGATGATGGGGGTATCGGTCACTGACTCAGGGATCTCCATGTCCAACACTACGAAGTCCACGGGGAATTTCAGGCCCTGAATCGTAACGATAACGTCTCGTAATAACCCCTTCGGCCTCTTGACAGATTGATCAGCGAACTGAAGGACTGTCCTGCTCTGTCGAAGAGTGCCCAACTCGAAGCGGTCGAGAAGGGCTGCCGGAAGAAGGTTAATCGACGATCCGCTATCTAGAAGAGTACGGTCGAACCTCTGCTCACTAATCTGGCATCTGACATACGGGGCCCCTGAATCTGGCCTCTTGGCTGGCAGTCGGTTCTGGATCGCGAAGCACGTGGCTTTCGTCAGCACATGGATCTCTGAAGTGTGGTTCCTCCTCCTCCTCCTGACTGTAGTCCTATCTCTCAAAGAACGCTGGAGAAGGGGGATGTGCTGCAAAGCCTCCTGGAGGGTCAGCTGGATGTGGAATCGATCAATCATGCTCTGGCTGAACTCCTCAAGCTCTCTCTTTTTGGGATTTTCTTTTTTCTTCCCCTTCCCCATCTGAAGGGCTCTAGGGAAGGGGATCACTGGGTCCTTCTCAGATGAAGGACTAGGAAAAGGTCTAATCGGTTCAAGGACCGGATCCACACATATATCATGCACCACAGTGGGACCAGAAGAAAGTAAACCTTTTCCTTTATTCAAAACAGAGTTCTGAGATACATGAGTACGAGGAAAAACAACATCTCTCTCTGTACATACACTGGTGGCCTCAGTACCACCACGGGCTGGCTGCTCTGCTGCTGCTGCAGGTAGACGTCGTGCGGCATCAGTACCGCTGGCTGGCTCGGCTATACTGGTGGCATCAGTACCACCTCCTCGAACTGGTGAAGCGGCGGCCTCAGTACCGCCGGTGGGATCAGCATCCTTGGTGGCATCAGTACCACCATCATCATCTGGAGCGGCCTCAGTACCGCTCTCCTCCTCCTCATGTGGCGCCTCTGGAGTGTCCTCGTGGTGAAGCTCAGATGAGGCGCCGCCGCCTGCTGGGGTCCTACCGCTCCTAAGTGTGACAAAATCAGCATCAAATAGATCCGAAGAAGTATCATCAAAAGGGTCACTAGGAGTGGCTAACTCAGTATGTACTACCTGCTCAGATTTCCTCTTGAGGCTGTTCGGATTGGGCTCTATCTGGGCAGGTATGGCGGCCTTCCCTCTGACCAGGTCCCGCATCTCCTGGCGGAACTCGTCCATCTCCCGTCTGAATGTAGCCTGCTGGTCCGTGAGGAGGCGGGCGATGTCATCCAAGGCGGGGCTCTCGTGGGAGCCCGACGGGTAGCCTCTCTGGGGGTGAGGCTGCTGGATCTGCTGCTGATAGTGCTGGTGAGAGGGGTATGATGGATGCTGCTGCTGGTATCCCTAGTGAGCCTGCTGCTCACGTCTCCAAGACTGTCCCTGCTGCTGATAGGGATGAGGACCGTAGGATGACTGCTGGTGCGCTGGGGGCTGCTGCTGCGGCTGGTGCTGGTCTCTCGGCTGGGGGTACTGCCCTCCCTGTCCTGACGGCTGCGGCTGGGGCTGGGCACCACCACTCCCCCACCGGAATCCGGGATGGTCTCGTCGGATCCCAGGCTGGGGGCGGTCATACCAAATCCCGTTGACATCCATCAACGGCTCTGCATCGAAGGGGGCTGGCGGCAGTACTGCCAGAGGCTGATCCGGCTGGTAGAGCACCATCTGCATCTCTGGAGATGGTGGGGACTGGTAGGTGGGCTGCGGCTGCTGGTACGGCTCCGCCTGGACAAAGTGAACCTGTCTAGGCTGCTCTGAGGAGCTGGAGCGCTGGGACGAGCTGCTGCTGCCGCCGGTATCGCCTCGCGACAGAAGACGGGGCTGTGAAGCCGTCTGTGTCTCCTGGAGACACATGAGCTGGGTCTTCATGTCGCTCAAGACCTGTGCCATCTGCTCCATCTGCGTGATACTCTGGCACTGCTTCTTCTCGATCAGCTCCATGCGGTCCAACTTCTCGCTGATGATACCCATGTCCGCAGCGGATGACTCTGCCTGTGCTGCTGCGACTGCGGACGAACTGGATGGACCTGCATCTACCCGTGCTATCCGCTGGTACTGCACGGGTCCTGGCTGATGTGGCTGGGTCTTCTGAGTATAGAGCCTGGTCTGAGACATCACCATATAGTTCTCAGACATCTCCTCATAGATGGCCCAGACCTGCTCATGGTCCTTGGCAAAGTAGGACCCGCCGTAAGAAGCGTTCACCAGACCCTGAAGTTCTGGCGTCAACCCGCTGAAAAAACTCTGAACTAGGTTCGGCTTGGATATGTCGTGGTGCGGGCATCTGTCTAGGAGCTCTCGAAACCTCTCCCAAGCCTCATGGAACTGCTCATTGGGGAACATGGAGAAGTTGCTGATCAGGGCCCTCGCTGCATTCGTCCGCTCGAGTGGATAGTACTTTTTCAAGTACTCGGTGCGGAGCTGCTCCCAGGTGTAGACAAACTTCCCTAAATGCTTCAGCCAGGTGGCTGCTCTATCTACCAGTGAAAACGGGAAGGCTATCATCCGAATCGTATCCTGGTCCACGTGGCGATCGTGGACAGTGCTGCAGATCATCAGGAACTCCTGGAGGTGAAGATGGGGCTCCTCAGTGGCTAGCCCATGGAAACGGGGCAGTAACTGCAAGGTGTTCGGGGGGAACTTGAAATCCCCCACGATAGCTGGCACTACCACCCAATGATGCATCAGAGTCGATCCGGGGTTGTGCAACTCCCGCATCGGTCGTGGTGGTCCTCCTGCTGCTGCGGCTGCTGCGGCTGCGTCCTCTGCATCAGGCATATCCTCAGGCTCGCTCTGCTCTGAACCTCGCTCTGCTCGGAGCCTCTCTAACTCTCTCCTCATCTCTATCATAAATGCCCCCTGATCGCGTAGCTGCTGCTGAACTGTCTCTAATGATGCGATCAGGGTGGAGTTGATCGCTCCCTGGTCAAATACAACATGCTGGTCTCCCTGCGGACCTCTGGAGTGATCGTCTGATCTGGCTGCCATAGCGACGTCTGCAAAATCAAATGAGCCCAACTCAGGTGCTGACAAATCCGATAATCTCTCCTCGGGCTCATGTCTCTCAGTGCCGAAAGAAAGGGGGTCGAGGGGGAACAGGGCGGAATCGTACTCGGGCTCAGAGAGCTGGTCTCGGCTCTCGCGGGCCAACCTAGATGATCGGGTAGACGTGCCCGAAAGCGGTGCAGCCAGAGGCTGCCTAAGAGACCGTCTACCCATCATCTTGATCTGGCGAGTAGTGCGGATGAGATCTGGAATCAACTATGATCAAAAACAAACCCCCGGTTCACCAACGCAACGCGAGCTGAAGACCGTGAAAGTTCGATCAAATTATCTTGTTTATTTTATTTTGATGAACACACAAAATATCAGAGCGCTTACGTGACCTGTTAGGATATCCGATGCTATCCCAACCGACTGGCCCGCACGGAAGAGTCGGTAATCGGTCGGGTCTAACACCGGGAGGCTCTACCTAGGGTGCGGGTCACTCTCTCGCGCATCCAAACCAGACAATGAGGGGGTTGCTCTCCCCAAGACAAAGTTTTTAGGGTGAGCGGTTTTTAAGATCAAGTATGATTAGCAGTCCCGATTTTATTGTTTTTCTTTTTAATATTTTCAAAGCAAACAAAGGGCCTAACGAATTTTTCGGTTCTCCTGATTATTTAATCCGAAAACAGGGGGGAGAAGACGAAAAAGCCGATGCGCGATAAAATCAATGATGCATGCAAAGTAAGGAAGGCGTACCTGACTCCAGCGCTCTACATGCAATATGATCCGCGCAGAATTTAAAGACAGGAAATAAACTACCTAAATGATGCAAGCGGGAAAAACCGAGTCCTAGATGAGCAATTCCTAACGCAGAACCGTCTAACTCAGTTGCTCGCCCTCGATCCAAAGAGTCCGGTCTTGGCCCACCCCTCCTCTTCTCGACAGGTCGAGTTCAGGAGTAGCGCTTGTGGGGCAGGCTCGCGGTGCGTAGGCTCTCAGGAAAGCAACTAAGTTATTTTTATTATTTATTATTAGTAGGTCCAATTAACGATCTATAGGAACAAATGAGCAGTTAGGTGTGTGGATCCTACTAATTACGTCACAAGCACCAGAAATTCCTACGGCTAGGGGCTCGATCAAAACCGCATAAACACCGGAAAGGCAGTAAAAAAGGTAAAGAAAGCCACGAGAAAACCGCGAAAAACCGCTAAGGTCCTAAAGGGTCCCCCGAGCACGCCGGTGCTCGACGAAACAGACCCGCTACGGTAGAAGTCCAAACAGTCCAAGAGTGTACCTGTATTATTACAACAATAATAAAATATCCCTAAACTATCCTCACCCACTCGACTCTCTCTCTCTCGCTCTCTCCTGCGGCTCGATGAAGAAACGAGCCGCCTCCGCTTCGCTCGGGTGCACCGGCGCTCCTAGGAATGCCGCCCTCGCTCCTCGGGCCCTCGCAAGAAACAGAGAGAAAAGTGGTCAGTCCAGAAATTATTGGCAGAAATATGAGAAAAGTATATGCAACAAATATATACAAAAAGCCGCGAAACTCAAAAAAACCGCGGAAAAATCTAAAAACGACTACTAAGTCGTGCTCCCCGGCAACGGCGCCATTCTGATGAGCGACCCGAGCGAACGAGGTAAAGGTACTAATCGGTCGTTGCGACCTCTATCACTCAGAGTCACTCAATCAAGAAAAATATCGAACCGCGAAATAAATCAGAGATCAAAACACGAAGTGCGGTCCTAGCTATGGGATTAACCTGGTATAGCTCCCAGGGTCGAACACAAGGAGCACGGGTTGGCCAGAGGCCTACGAAGTAGTCGAAATGAAATAAAATAAAGACAAAATATTTTTAGTGGTTTTTTATGATTTTTATATTTTTTTGGATTTTTAAAAGTGAAGAAAATAAAAGAAAGTATAAACAAGCACACTTGAGCAATTTATTTATCACACCAAAAATCAAGCAAAAATTCAAGAAAATTATTTTTATGTTTTTTAGGTTTTTAAGTGTTTTTGGTGAATTTTTGGGATTTTTATAAGGTGTATTTTATTTTCTAAAAATCAAACAGTGCTAAAAAGACAAGGTACTGTCCAGCCAGGCCCAAAACCCAAAGATAAAATATCTAAGGATCTCAAGAGGGCCTGAAGGTAATTTTCCTGTATTCTAGAGAAAATAAGGAAAATTTGAGCACCAAAATTATTGTTTTTGGATTTTTAGATTAGTTAATATGATTTTTATGAGTTTTTAGGTGTTTTTAGATTTTTAGGGTTTTTACTTAATGAAAAATAGCCAAAATTGGCTGGAAAATCAAACAACACACAAAGAACAGTAGCTAATTTTTATAGAATTTTTTGGGGGTGTTTTTATATTTTTTTGTGATTTTTGAAGTGAAACAGTGCCAAAAATAGATGTTTTTGAATTTTTAAAAATAGCAAACAAGATCAAAAATGTCCTCAAAAATCTACAAAAATCCTACACCATGGCAGGAGCCATGTGTCAAATTTTCGTTGGATTTGGAGGTGATTTGATATTTTATTCAAAATCCAAAAGGGGGCACTTTGCACAGGGACCATAGTGCAAATACCCGAAGATCTGGGGGTCCAGGTGCAAATAACCCAGCAAGTCACGCGCGTGGCGCGTGCCTGGGGCACTCAGGGACCTTCTGGTAATAAAAACCAAGTCCTAGGACCTTTTGGTAACTCATACCAAAAAGTCCAGGGGCTTAGATACAAATAACCCACTAAAAGGCGCACATGCGGAATAAAAACACTCACAGGGGCATATGTGCAAATACCAGAAAGTTTCTATTCATTAAAGAACATCCAGAACTACAGGGCTAAAGTCGCAATTACACCAAAATATCACGTGTCGATGCACGTGTCTCACACAAACAGGGGTATAAATGCAAATACTAATAAGTACGAGGTCCAAAGTGCAATTTACCCTACGTAAATAAAATGACTAAAATATTTACAGGACTAGGACTGAAAACTTAAACTACTAGGGGGTCTAAGGTAAATTACCCCTTATTACGCCGACGGCTGGATGAGCGCCACGTGGATGATCGGACGGTCCTGGTGAGTGGCGCCTCTCTTCTCTTCCGCACGTGAGCCGATCGACGGCGCAGAGGAGGCCACGTGGATGATCAGACGGCTGGCAGGTGCTGGTGGTTCCCTCTCTCTGCTCCAACGGTCCGGATCTACCCTCGAATCGATCAACGGTATCTGCTCCTCGAAGGATGGACGGTGACGATTGAAACTGGAGGGGGGGACGATCGGACGGTGGTGGAGGATACTGGAAGAACACTCAGCCGGCGAGCTTCGCCGGCCTTGTGCGCGTGCAGCAGTCCTCCTCAGCTGCCTCTGGGTATCGGAACAGATCCGCGGTGGAGTCCCGCAGCTGGTGAAGGCCTCCGATGGCCCAGCCGAGCCCTGGAGGGGCTCCGGCGAGGTCGACGGAGTCGAGCTCCTGGCCTGGAAGTGAGGGGGCCTCAGACGGCCTCCTCTTGACCTGCAAAATAAACCAGAAGCTTCGCGGGTCGAGGGCAAAGTGCCTCGACCCGATGAAGCGGCGTGAGGGTGAACGATGGGTCGGGACGAGCGAGCTCCGGCGAGCGGAGGACGGTGGAGCTCGAACCCCAGCTCCTTTGCGAGCTGGGTTGAGTGAAGGGGCGTAGAAGGTGCGTCAAAGGATGGTGAAGGTGATAGTGTGTCCCGATGATCGAGAAGATACGCAAGATGACCGGAATCAAAGGAACTCGTCGGAGATGCGATTTGGGGGAAGCTTAAAATTAAACGAAATGGGCGAGCTAAAAGGCTACCTGGGTGATGCGGAAGACTGTGCTGGAGCTTAGCTAGCTCCTGGTCGTCGCCTCGAAGGGTGTCACTGCCTGAGGCTCGAGCTCCTGCACGCGGCGGAGCACGGCGGCGCAAAGCTGCCGGATCAGTGGTCCGGCCACCTCCTCCTCGCTGCAACACCGGCAAACGGGAGCTGTCACCTCACTGGATGCGATGGAGGTCACGGGAGTGAGAGTGGAGAGCCAAAGATCCCGCAAATGAGAGGCGGAGCTCGAGTTTTATATGGTTGTCGACCCGACTAGGGCTGGTCGGGTAGGGCAGCATGAAGCGCGGATCCCGATGCGAGGACTCCGGCGAGCATGTCGGATGCAAGGAGAAGACTTAGGACCTGGGGTTTGGGTTAAACTCAATCGTGTTTGGGCGCTAAAAATCAAGGAACTCGGGTCGGGCGCCCAAATCCGCGAGACGTGGTCCTGGGGGGGGCCAGTTGACCGGGCGGTCAACATCCCCAGGATCCAATGAGGATGGGCCACGTGGCAGGATCTTGAAGCTCAAAATTAAGGTAGCTAGGGCCCGATTTTCCAAAAACTCAAAACACAAACTATTTTTATTTTATTTTTTTCTATTTTTTGGTGATTTTTAATTAATTTTTGGAAACAAAAATAAGCTATATACATAATATGTATCATATAGGTATATGTACATAATTAGGGTTTTAATTTTTTTTTGATTTTTAAATTATTATTTTTGTGCAATTTGATCCCTATTTTATATTTTATTTATTTATAGAATAAAATGAGGAATAAAAGGCTATTTTATTTTATTTTTATTAATTATATACATAGGTAAAATAAATAGTGATGTACAACTATATACATGGTATATGTACAATATGTTTTTGTATTTTTAATTTTGTAATTTTTATTTGATTTTTGTTTTGTTTCTTGTTATTTTATATATTTACAATATGTAACATAGAATATTTACAAAAAGTTTAGAAAATAATTTTATTTATTTATAAGGTTAAATAAATAAGGGGGCATGGTTTATGTACATGGTGAAAGGGCATTTTTGAATTTTTGATTTTTTTAAATTTTTATTTTGTTTTTAATAGTGTATAAATATATACAAATATTTACCAGAATATTTTTGGTTGAGGAGAATATGATTTTATTTATTTACATAGATATCTACACATGAGCTCCTATCTCTCTCTACTGTGGCTTTTATGCGGTCAGGCCCATGCTGAGCCCTCCCTTGGGTTAGGTTGCTCAATATTTATTCTAAATATTTCCCTCTTTTTCTTTTTGATCTTTATTCTTTTATTTTTGCACAAAAACATGCTAATTACATATATTTACAAACATGCATGCTTTTGCTAATTATTCCTATTTACAAGTATCTACATGCATTTGCCTAGGTTTTTGTAGCTAAAATATAAGAATAAAGAGTGATGAATGGGTATTCATCAGATATATGTTCACTAAAATGATCATAACTTGAGTTATCGGATTCCAACTCATGCAAAATTAAATCCCAAGATTTCCTTAATTAATTTAGAACATTATCCAAATGATAGTTTTGTATTTAAATATTTTAAACATGGCCGAAATTTATCAAAAAATAGGACTGCGAAAATTGAAATGCTATAGAATTTTCACAATCCCTTATGAACCTACGTATTCTTAGGTTTATAGAGCGTATCCAAAACCTCTGACCTAAGGAAATGATACCATTTGAAAGGATATGAGAAGATCCTTAAGCACATCATGAAAACTGAGGATCGCATCGAATGCGATCGAGAGCGACTAGTCGCACTAGTTGCTCCGTACAGCAGAGTTTAAAATTTTTAAAATGCTGAAATCACATGATCCAAGAATTCTTCTTGGATCATTTCATCTAAATCACAATTAGGTATTAAAGTTACCTCTTGAGGCGTGGTTACGATTGGGTTTCTAGACCAAGAGGTCGTCTCAAGTCGGATCCAATGGAGGAGACGTTTGCGAGCGTGTTAATGAGACGTGTGCTCCTCGCAGTCCATGTTGATGATCCAAGTGGAGAATCTCCAGATCTCGTCCCTCGAGATCCAACGTCTTCTTCACGAGCGATGTGCACCGAAGTAGACGGAGATCCATGAGCAAATACTCTGATAACATAACGATGATGTTGCGGCGATAGTAACTCTCTCAATGGCTCCATGGTGGACGGCCATAATGAGAGAGATCGAGATAGAGTTGGCGCGTAGATGGAGGGAGAGAGAGAGAGAGTTCGCCGATCTTGTAATCATGTAAGTCGAAGAGCAAGGGGTGCCTCTTCTTAAATAGGATTTTGGGAGTCCATGGATCACAATCCATGGAGATCACACAATCAATGGGTAAGATTGATTTGCGTTTCTTTCAATGGTTATGATCTTGTTGTAAAAACACAACAACAATAATTTAATTTAAATTACTATATGTTGATAAATAAATATAAGTTAATTTCAAATCAAATCAATTGGTTCGTCTTCGAGATAACGAGGAGACTAACCACATCCCCTAAAAAGGGGGGAACGACCACTAATCATCTCACGAGATCTCATTATCTCACGAGATCTCATTATCTCATGAGATCTCATTATCTTGTGAGATATCATCATCTCATGGTATCTCCAAGATTGACAACAACAATTTTTGTAAATTATTTCACAAAAATAATTCATAATTATCTTGTGAAATTCGTGATCATGCCATTGGAAAAATGTGAATCACATTCACATCCCAAAACAATATCTAAATTATATTTTCAATTAATCATCCAATGTAAATCCAATTCACATCAATAATTAGTTCACAAATATAAATCACAATATGCTCTCTCTGATATATTATAAATCACATTTATAATATATCAGATTAATATGGATAGTACTATCCACATTATTCATATCCATGATAATCAAATCACATTTAATCATCTTGGTTCTCTATTCTCATGTGCCCAAATAATATGAATCACATTCACATTTTTTACATCTTTGATGATTACATTTAATATATTAGATAACTCTCCTTATAACATGAATCAAATTCATATTATTCATGATAATTAGATCACATTTAATTATCAATTTTCTCAATGCTCGGATTCACATATCAACAATGAAATTATCCTTGAACTCTTTCAAGGATAATGAGCTTTCTCCGTAGATACTTGGAGATAAGGACAAGGCGATTGTATTGTTCTACATATAGTGACTTGGATACTGAAATCACATCTCAAATCCAGATCTTGCGGACCTTTCATAGATGTTTGATTAAATCAAAATCGTAGATCTAATCTTCTCATTGAATCTGAATCACATTCAGATCAATGTCCAACATTTGGACTAATATTAGATCACTTCTCTATGAGAGGATTCATTAAAATCCAGACATGTTTCATCACTGCCTCGGAATGGAAGCGTCATGATTATACAATCATTTATGATCACATTACCCTCAGGTATTCTCAATACATGTACATCATGCATAATGGAAGACCTGAATTAAACCCAAAGTTTTAGATCTCTTTTAGACTGTCTCCTTCAAGGTTTTATCATTAAGTATTTCATTTGATCATTGGGAGTCGGTACCGATCATATACTTTTCAAAAGAATATATCATACCTAGATGTTAATCATATACTTTCCAAAAGTATACATCAAACCTACAAATTCAGTCAAGTTTCCAAAGCAAGAAGACGATACATGGAATTTAATTCTTCCCAATATCTCATAAGTGAGCACATGTCTTACAATTCAGCAATGAACATGTATGATCCCTTTGAGAAATCGTATTGATCATATGCCCTTTTATGCACACCAGCGCGTCGGTGTATAGACCTTGGTTAGGTCATCAACGTATTGGTCTACCAAATGTACATACTTAGACATGTAGTAACACATTTGTCTCTGTTTAGAGGATGTGTGCATATATCATGACAACATACAACATAGGACTTTAGTTATCTCGATATCGTTAAGTCAACTCTTTGACCTAATTAATCTGACACCTTCGAATCTCTATTCATATGCAAAGGACCTGCATCAAGAGGTTCGTCAGATATCAGCCTTTTGAGAAAAGATTGCCATCTTCTTCTCAGGCTGGAGATACTCTCTTAATAATCATTTGACGGTGCTTGATGAGTCCTCAATCTAAGTCTTTAGATATTCATCCAAGCACCAGCTTCTATGATTCAATAATTGAATCAACAGTTGTATGATCATTAACATGGCTATGATACATAACCCTATTGTACTAAGGGACCTATTATACATATTAGTTATTCTTCATTTCATATCAGGGAATGATATTCACAATAACATTTATTACATAATGGCTTTCTATGGGCTCGCATGTCCAACATTAGTATCTATGCATATGATCTCAAACCGAATTACTAAGAATCGATAGGCATAAATATTTTCCAGATACCCCAAGAAGACTGTGTCAACTGTTTTAATACAAGCTTCTTTTTCTTGTGTTCTGGGATTAAGACCTTAGCCAAGCATCCTTACATCTTAAGATATTTTAGGCTTGGCTTAATATTTCTCCAAAGTTCCAATGGACTCTTATCATTATGCCTTAGAGGAACTCTATTCAGAATATGGCAAGTCATATTCAAAGCTTCCCCCCACATGTAAGATGGTAGCTCGGAACTTTGTAAAAGTGCATTGATCATATCAGTCAGAGTCCTATTCTTTCATTTTGCTATTCCATTAGACTATGGTGAATACGATGCAATGACCTCATGAACTATGCCAAATAATTTACATTGTTCATCAAATATGTTAGATGTGTATTCTCCACCCTCATCTGACCTTAGACGTTTAATTATTTTACCGACATGTGTTTCTACTTCATTCTTAAAGACAAAAAACTTTTCTAAGTCTTCATCCTTAGTTTTAAGCAGATAAAAATAACAGTATCTATTGCTATCATCTATGAAGGTGATAAAATATCTTTTGTTATCTCTGGTCATCACATAACCAAACTCACAAATATCAAAATGTATTAAGTTTAGAATTTCAGTTTCCCTATTCACAGAGTGAAAAGACTTTCTAGACAACTTAGCTTGAGCACATATTTCACATTTAGTAAGTTTGTCTGTAGGATGATCAGGAATCATGTTAAGTTTCATCATTCTTTTCATAGAATTGAGATTCACATGTTCATGCTTAGCGTGCCATAAATCTTTAGATTCAATATTTGAAACAACATAAGTAGAGGAATCAAAACCAGAAATACTATTAACTAAACTATCAATGTCACATTTGATTCTAAATAAACATGATCAGCCAAATATCTTTCGCCAAAGAAAATACCATGCCTTAGAAACTACTTTATTACATTTAAAGTATAATTGGAAAACCTCTCTAACTAATAAAGAACCAGACAAGATATTCTTCTTGATATCAGGAACGTGCAACTCCCTGAACAAAGTCCAAACTCGTCCATTTGAGAATCTCAACTCGACTCGTCCAGATCCAAGCACTTGGCTACAGACATGTTCCCCATCATCATTGTTCCACCAGCTGAAGCCTGATAAGACACAAAGAAGGTCCTGTCAGTACAAATATGTACATTTGCACTAGTATCAACAAAGCCACTCATTAGGCTCGTTTACTATATAGAGTTTAGGGTTTACTGAGACATATCCCTCACCAGGTCCATCTCCCTCCGTCAGCACAAGAACTTGAGTAACGACATCCGTGGATTTTTCTTAGGTCTTTAGAGAAGGGCAATCCTTCTTCCAGTATCCAAGCAGTCTACACTGTCAGTAAGGTTTGCTCTTTGGTTTTTTTCTAGATTTTCTCATTGGATTTCAGTTTCTTATTTTTTCTCTTTAGCATTATTTCCTTTTGAGCTTATCACGTTGACCTTAGAGTTCATATCAATAGGCATCACAAGTTTTCATTTCCTATGCTCCTCTTCAATAGCTATTGAGATCATTAAGTCATCTAGAGAAATATTTCCTTTCCTACGCTTTAAGGACATTCCAAAATCTTCCCAAGACTTGAGAAATTTCTCAATGATCGACATGGCCTAAAACTTTTCTGGAAGTTTTATTTCTGCTTCAGCTAACCCGTGGAGAAATAACAGAAATCCATGAGCATGTTCAGAAATCGATTTCCCCTCAGTCATCTGAAATTTCATGAACTTGAATATTGAGTATTTTTCAATACCCATGTCTTATGTGTTGTATTTCTTATCCAGTTCCTCTCACGAATCATTAACGGTCTTAGTGGATGCAGCATTGACATCGAACAGAACATTCGACAGCGTAATAAGGATGCACCCATGACATATATGATCATGTTCTTTCCACGCATCAGCCACTTTGATTGCATCTGGATTCGGTTCAGATAACTTAGGGCACTTGGTTTCCAGAATCGAAATCAGGACAATCGTTGTCAGTCGGATTTTCATGCATTGTTGCCAACGCTTGAAATTCTAATCTCATAATTTCTTTGGCATTTCAGTGAAATCCATACGAGACCGAAACCTCAAGTCAGGTATTTTTCTTATCACATTATAGATCTATCTCTCTAAATTGTAAAATAACGCATCATGAACATACATACATAAATCAGATTTACAACATGTTTCAAGTTTAGATCAGCACATGTATGTATCTGAATCATTATTGACAAGAAAAATATCTGTTTTAAGAACATATGCATATTAGACCAAGGAAAAAATCTGGAAACAAACATTATGGCAAACATTGCGACAAAGAAAAGAGAGTTAAAGATCACAACCGAAGCATCTTGTTGTAGGATTCCCCTTAGAGAGACAACGTCCCCCACTTTATTGACGCACAGGGCCTTGATGTGTCACTCTCGGGGTACGACGGTTCTACGCTCGTCGATGGTACGTACTATGCTGAGCGTCCTTGAAAGTCACCTCCGTAGACGAAGCCTGAGATCGTAAGAGGGAGAAGAGATGGGGTGGGAATGAGAGCCGTGAATGTATGTAACCCTAGTCTACGGCTTTTAGAGTGATACATAAAGCTATTGGGGGCGGTTGCGTAATGTGAGAGGATTAAGGGACATATCCCTTGAAATTCAAATCATGGTGCAACCGTGCTCGAGCCCATACCCGACCTGGTCTGTTGCGACGGGCAGGCATGTGCGTGTGCGTGCGTGGAAGTTCAAAGTCCTCTCTAATCTGTTTCCAGACTAATTTTAGGACTTCTCATATAAAAATCAAGTGCCAGTTTTGACACTCCACGATGTGGGACTAAACAACACCCCACATGGTTGAAATATTGAATTCCAGAAATTGAGATACATTAATACAAAGTGATATTGACCATCAAATTGCATTAAACATCCCAACAAAGTTAATTCCAACAATTGCTCACTCTCTCACTTAGAAAGACCTTAAAAATATGAATAACTGACAGTCTTTCACTAGCACAAAAAATCCGAAAAAAAATTATGATGGGGAATTTAAGGTCAGGCCTGGTTCTTACAGTTAGGTTACTCCCTATATTGAGCCTACTCAGACCCCACGTTGATTTTATTTTTGAGGGAAGCTTAAATTTTTGTTCCTCCATTGATCAAGAATGTCGATCTTTAGGAATCATGATCATCCAATAATAAAGGTTCGAATTTATTCAAGTGAACATTTTGAACACTTTTGATTTTAATAACTGATTGCGGGATTAATCATACGGTATCTAAAGCTACTTGCCAATTAAAATCTAAAGTATAATAGAGAGAAAATGCCCATGCGTGGAATCTATGTGGTTGGCATCGTTTCAATATTGGCTCCAATCTCAACAAGACGATGTAATGTCGTACAATGTAGTGCTTAAATGGCATATTT